>CABHPR010072431.1:0-12753 GCA_902168415.1 Peromyscus melanophrys | reverse complement strand
ACACACACACACACACACACACACACACACACACACACACACACACACAAATAAGTATTGTTTTAAAAATAATAGAAATAAGTGACTAACACTTAGGCTGGTGAGATGGCAGCCCACGTATGATGACCTGAGTTGGATATGTGTAAATGTGCAAGGAGAGAAGTGATTCCACTAAGTTGTCTCTGACATTTACACAAGTGCCATAGCGCATGCTCATACCCACATGCATCATCCAAACACAACAATAAATACTATAAATACAATAAAAATTAACTAATTTTAAAATGAGGTAGATAATCCTGATGTTGAATATTTGCATTAAGAAGCTTTTCAATAGGAAATGTATTAACTTTATGTCAAATATGCTGAACATGGTTTTCCCACCTAAATAATTATAGTTATATTAAAAGAAAATGTTCCTTTAAAGTATATAATATTTTAAAACTACATATAACTTTAGCATTGCCCACATTTTCCTACATATAAGCTTGTAAGTATAAAACTTATTCTCCATCAAATTTGTGCTATTAATTGCATTCATAATTATGTATTTTGAAATTAAATTAGTTTTTTCCTACCTTGGATTTACCATGCCTGTAGATGGAATTTAGCTTTCTAAATAGCTCATTGCCCAATTACCATTTATTTTTACATTTCAAGGTTTAATGAAAGTTTTTATTACCTAAAATTTTGACCGTAGGCTTTCCTACATTTCGGTCCTGTGTCCTTTATCTACCTGTGAAATACTAATGTTATTTGTATAGGTTAAATTTGATGTGTTCAATGTATTCTAATGTGTTACCACAACCTATTTCAGTGTTCCAAATCTATCTCTCCTCTGATTACTGATACATTTACAGTCATATGCTGTATATTTTCTTCCAATTAAAAAAATGACATACATTTATATATCAAGTTCAGTTTTCTGAAGCACATTTATGATCATGTATTTTACATGTAAATATTTTCAGCCATCTGAGGATTTATCAGCTGGGGAAAGAGAGGAAGATAATATTGAGTTTTATTATTCAGGAATATGTTTTTCTATGCAGTTATTTAATACTTTATTTATAACCCTTATAAGAGATTTTTAATTTGCTGTTTTATGTAAACATACATAAAACACATTCTTACCAAGTTTCTTGGCAGTTCAATATATTTTTAATGTTAGTTTGAATTAGATTCTGCTTATAGTGTTTCCCCATTGCTTATGGTTGGCATATAAAAGTTATTGATATTTATAACTATTTCAATACTGAGTGCAGTCAGCATCATTACGGTATTATGGAAGATTTCTTACTAAGAGGGACACAATAGACTTTCCTGGGTCTCAAGGTAAAGAGTAATAAAAATCTACCAAATAGTAATTGTGTCTTTATCTTACTGTTATTCAGCAGTAGCAAAGTGTACATAAATCACTGTGAGTCTCAATGGTGATGCTGAGCAAATTTTTCTTGATCTGACTTTAATGGAAATGAAATGGGTATTCACCATCAAGTTTGATGTTAGCTGTTACTTTGAGATACACATTAAACAATTTGTCAAAGGTATAAAAGTATGCCACTATATTTTCAAGTTCAGGTGAATATATAATCATTTCAGAAGGAAAATATAAACAAAAAGGAAGCTTTTCATTCTACCTACCAAGCACATATTTTTCATTCTAAGTCCCTGATTTTCCTTTGAAATTTTCTCTCCTTTCTCAATAATTTCAGAGAAACTTCCAATTATGTTGTCCTCATATTTATAAGTAGAGAAAAGAGAAGTAACAAAAGGTATGTAAGGAAAGAGTGGGTTGAGGAGCCAGATAAGGGCCATGACAGACTTCTAGTAGCCCTACCAGAGACCAGGCCTTAGTCTGGGTTTACTGGAGCTGGCTGGAGCTGAGCAAGCAGTTCAGAGGAAGACCACAACTCAGGGGCAACCAATCAGCAGGCGCCCCACAGCCTTCTGCTAGCTAAAGATAACTTTCCCTACCCTGCTGCTGGAAAGTCCCTAACCACTAGAGCCACATACTACTCCTATAACAATCCATAAAAACGCATCAATCGGCCCCCAGATTAATCTCTCCTCCCTGGAATTCCCCTAACCCTGCTTAAAAGGAGTCTGCGAGCTTCTCTAGGGGTTGCCATTTGCCACCCCCAAATGTTGGCAGTTTTTAACTCTTGCTGATTGCATACACGACTGGTGGTCTTTTACAGGACTTCTCGGCGACCCTAACAAGGAGAAATTGTACGAAAGAGGAGACTTGAAAATTAAGTATTGTGGTGGTTTGAAAGAAAATGGCCCCTAAAGGGAGTGGCATTTTTAGGAAATGTGGCTTGTTGAAGTGGGTGTGGCTTTACTGGAGGAAGTGTGTCATTGTGGAGGTTTGCTTTGACGTCTTGTATATGCTCAAACCACATCCAGTATCTCAGACTACTTCCCTTGCCTGCACAAGATGTAGAACTCTGATCTATTTCTCTAGTACCTTGTCTTCCTGCATGCTGCCATATCCTGTCATGGTGACAATGGACTAAATCTCTGAACTGTAAGCCAGCCCAATTAAATGTTTTTCTTTATAAGAATTGCTGTGGTCAAGGTATCTTTTCACAGTGATACAGTAATAGAAACCCTAACTAAGACAGACATCTTTGGGGTTAACAAGAGTGTACCAAGAAAGGAATTGTGTGCACTGTCAGATGCTAAAGAAAGATTTTGAAGGGTAAAGATTGTTAATAAGATTTTGGAGTATCAATTATACATTGTGATGATTATAAGAATCACCTGGGGAATTTATTACTCCACTAATCATTCCAGAATTCTGAATGGGAATACATAGGGAAGGGACATTGTTATCTATATTTTCAGCAATTATGACTGAAAACCTTACTATACTTGAATTATTGGTTACTTGTTTCATGGCTGTGATAAAAATATCCTAGAAAATCAGTTTAAGGGAGAAATGTTTATTTTGACCCATTTTCAAGGGTGTGGAACTCACAGGAGCAAGAGCTTAAGGCTGATGATCACATCGCAACCTCAGTCAAGAAGCAGAAGGAGATGAAAAGTAGTGCTCAGCTTGTCTTCTCTCTTTTTTCAAGTACAGGACCACAGCTCATTTAACAGTTTGGTTAAGTCTTCCTACCTCAGTTAACCAATTCTAGAAAATCCCTCATTCCAGAAAATTCCAAGTGTGCTGGAATGCTTAGCTCCTAGCTGATCCTAGATCCTATAAAATTGAAAATCAATATTAACTTTCACAAATGGTAAAATAATATATTTCTTCAGCTAATAAAGCTGATAATTTTATTATAAGTGATAAACTGGAAACATTTAGAAAATACCAAGTATGCATGATTTCCATCTTTAAGTTTAAAAAGCATAGTGTTGTTTAATTTAGAACAAGTTCAATGACAAATCAAATTAGTAGTCTAATTCATTGGATAAAGTTAGCATAAGTCATCATTGTAACGTTAAGCATGGACAGAGGAATATTCAATGAGAATGATTGATTCCTTGTTTACATACAAGAAACCAGGTGAGATACTCTTATTCTTGAATCTCTTTATTCTGTACCTATGACCAGTTAAATAGAAATATTAATTGAAATTTGTTAAGACATTTAACAAATACTTACTAGCTTATGTAATTGAAATGTCCAGAGGAAAAAAGTGCTCTAGAAAGAATAGGTCCATGGGCATAAGTCTCTAGTGTCTTTCCCTGCTGAACATATTTTTTTATGGTAGTTAAGTGACCTCCAATAAGTCTTCCCATGTGACCCCTTTTCATTCACATTCAAATAAAAAAATGAATCATTTCTAGAGACTTTCATCAAAAATCATTCCCTAAAGAATCCAAGCTTTAAAAATCAGTTTACTCAAAACTGATATTTTTATTTTTCTTGAACTAGAACCTTGTAGAGTATCCAACAACACTGAAAGCTGAGGCCCTGCCACTGTCTCAGTTCTTCCCCTGTCTCTAGAGTTGGGATCAGAGCCAGCTTTCTTCCTTAGCTCATGAACAGAGTTGGGAAAAATAGAAAAAAAAAACTCAGGAGATTTATTAATAGTTACAAATAGTACTTGGGAAACAACCCCCAAGATCTTTATTTTTACTTTACCTGTGTTTCATGTAAAAAGTAGTAATAAAGTAAAATACACCTCAGCTATATTTTGAAAGTACAGTGAGTTAGTCATTATGCATTTTCTTATACTCATACATGATAAATGCTACAAGCATTGTTGTTATTATTGTTATGGTTATTCTTCTCAAACTGGAAACTATCAGATAGAAAAGTTAAACAGATTGTAAGTAAAAGTAAAAGCCCCCAGCTAGGGAGAATACTGAATTTTCATAATTATTTCTAAAAGCGTTTTATGGCAATACTGACAGTCTTTTAAAGGTACAATTCCTTGACTTTTTACTCTATTGATAAACACAACCATCAACAAAAGGAGCATCTAGAATACTTACATGTACATGTCCTTATAATCAGATGGGATTGGAAACCACTAACCAGGTCTTCATCTTTGAAATTCTGCATCTTTACAAAGTTTTACCAATAGAATCAGACATAGTGTAGCAAATTGAGATTGGCTTCTTTCTCCTTGAAAAAAGTTTTTGAGATTCACCTATGATGTTAAGAGTATCAGTAGCAGACTCATTTTCATTGTTCAGTGGTATTCATGGAAAGGATGTAACTCAGTTTGTTTATTGATCTGTCCATTAAAGAATAATGATGTTTCTTGAGTTTTCTAGTTAGTAGAATTGCTATGTAGTTTGTGAACCTAATTGATCCTTAATCTAGAGTCAATATCTAGGAGTGGGATGACTAGATCATAGAGTAAATGTGTATTTACCTTATTAAAAAAAAACTCCCCAGTTTTTATAGTGGATGTTTCATTCTGACTTGCCAATAGTAATTAGTCAATTTTCCAGTTGCTTGTTATATTTTCCACCCCTTCCTGTTTAAGATTTTATGTATCTAATAAGTTTATAGTACTGATTGATGTGACCTGGATTGATAAGTGTGATGATGCTGTTACTCTCTCAATGAGCGTGTTTGTTCACCTTGGCCTTTGATGAAGTGTCTGTTTTTGGAAGACAGTTGTTTCCTTGCTGTTGAGTTTGACAGTTTCATATCTGGATCAAACTTTCTCTTGCTATGGGATTGCAGCTGGTTCTTTCTAGTCTGTAACTAAGACTATTTCCAGGTTGTATTCTGTCCCATTGATCTGTACCCCTATCTCTTTATCAGTAGCACTCTATATTTATCACATTGAAGCTATATATTGTATTTAAATTGAGTAATACTACTTCCTTGATTTTATTCTTCTTTACAAATTATTTAATGTACTTAGTTTTATGCTGTTTCATGTGGAATTTAAGGAATACTGTGTAACTATGAAAAATCCCAGTGGGACCTTTGCATGGGATTAAATTAAGTATATTGATTAACTAGTACAGAAATACTTTTATTATATTAAGTGTTCAGATATATGAAAATTAAATACCTTTCCAAATATTTTTAAAAATTTTAACAATGTTTCATAATTTCATCAGATACTACAATATTTTTGTGTGTTAATCCTTAAATATTTACTTTTTAATAATTTATATAGAAATCTAATATTTCAAGTATACCTATAACACACACACACACACAGAGAGAGAGAGAGAGAGAGAGAGAGAGAGAGAGAGAGAGAGAGAGAGAGAGAGAGAGAGAGCGAGCTTGCATCTTGAAAACTGTTTCCAATATGGATAATTTAAAGTATTTTCTAATAACTCAAATATCTAAATATATTTATTATTTCTATTATGAATTGTTTTAAATGTTGTTTATTTGATTATTTGAATCAATTTATATATAGTTGCTGTGTGGATTTTCTTATGAGTGTATTATTTTTGATGGAATTCTTGTCACTCTTCAGTTTCTAGGGTGTCAACAAAATGTGAGTGACTCAGGATCACAGAGACTGTATTCTGAACTCCTATAAGACCTATTCCCTCCCTTTGTCCCCCTTCTCTTCCTCCTGCTCATTCTTTTCTTCTTTTCCCTTTTATCATCTCCTCCTCTTTTTGCTTTCCACACACTTCTTTCTTTGATGAATGATTGACTGTATTTGCTTCTGAGATGTATGGTAAGACAAACTCAGAATCTGTGATTACTTGACATGAAGAAAGAATATGGAATTCCCCAGCCCTACTCACCTCACCTCTGCACTGACTTGGTGTAGGCCTTAGGATCTGTGACATCTTCCAAGGAGCTTCTCTTCAGACCGTCCACCCCAGTTTCACCTGTGAGTGTCCTAGATCTGCTTTTTTCATTCTGTGGCCCCTTTCTGGCTCTCAGGTCAGTGCTTATGACTTGTTGCTAAATGAGGCCACTGGAGGAACATTCAATTCTAAAGCCTTACCTTGCCTAATTTCATCTGGCCATCAAGTTAATGTTGCTTTGCTGTAGGCCTGTGAAGAAGCAAACTAAAAAGTAATGTCTTCGCAAGGTATTAAGCAGGAAAGTAGGACAAGTCCCTCTTGTGTTCTTAGTGATACCCTCAGTATCAGGTGTACCCCTTTCTCTTGGCAAAGGGGACCTATTAGACACACAAGAAGGGACATTTCATTTGTCAATCTTTTCCTATTTGATTTCTTCTCAAAATCTCTAGGGTGAAACTAGCACCACATTTCCTCTTAATAAAAACATGTGGTCACCATTTATGTAAAATTTGAGCTGTAGCTAGAGTTTTCCTGCCTGGTCCACGGTCAGGACAAATCTCTGTCACTCACCAGTCCCGCAGCCGCTCAGACCCAACCAAGTAAACACAGAGACTTATATTGCTTACAAACTGTATGGCTGTGGCAGGCTTCTTGCTAACTGTCCTTATATCTTAAATTAATCCATTTCTATAAATCTATACCTTGCCACATGGCTTGTGGCTTACCGGCATCTTCATATGCTGTTTGTCATGGCGGCAGCTGGCAGTGTCCCCTCAGCCTTCCACTTCCCAGAATTCTCTCCTCCTTGTCCCGCCTATACTTCTTCCTGCCTGACCACTGGCCAATCAGTGTTTTATTCATTGACCAATAAGCAACATGTTTGACATACAGACCATCCCACAGCATTGAGCCTTTTTCTTCATATGTGTATTAGTTTTCTATTTCTGCATAACATTGTTATAGCAAAGTTACAACTGAAGACAACACACATTTATGAACTCACAGTTTCTATAGGTGAGAATTCAAGGCACAACTTCCCAGGACTAATTCTCTAAAAGCTGCAGTCAAAGTGATTATTGAGGTTAGTCTCATCTGAATGTCGACTAGGGAAGGCACTGAGAGAGGTAGGGACTTTTCCACGAGAATAAATAGCAAATAAACTCTTCCTGCATACTTATGTATTTTCAATAAATTCATAATTCTAGAAGCAGATTAAGCCATGCAACCAGAAGCTTTGCAGTCTAGCAGGTCCTAGGACTAAAGCAAGCTCAAACTGGTAGGGTCTGAAGTGTCTTAAAGTGTCCTCAGTAAGTTCTCAGAATCAATTTATATATCTAACAATCTGTCAGAGTAAAGTTACAGCATTTTCTGTTTTTTATATATATATATATATATATAATATGTATATATATTATATATATATTGTAATTAACTTGATTTCACATATCAGCCATGGATTTCCCCGTCATCCCTCCTCCCACTCCCTAGCCATTCCCCCCAATCCAACCCCCATTCTCACCTTCTCCAAGGCAAGGTCGCCCCTGGGGAGTCAGCCCAGCCTAGAAGACTCAGCCCAGGCAGGTCCAGTCCCCTCCTCCCTACAACAAGGCTGAGCAAAGTGTCCCAGTAAAGGCCTCAGCCTCCAAAAAAGCCAGCCCATGCACCAAGGACAGGTCCCAGCTCCAGTGCCTGGAGGCCTCCCAAACAGTTCAAGCTAATCAATTGTCCCACTTATCCAGAGGGCCAGGTCTAGTTCCATGGGGGCTCCTCAGCCATTGGTTCACACTTCATGTGTTTCCACTAGTTTGGCTATTTGTCCCTGTGCTTTTTCCAATCATGGTCTCAATATCACTCACTCATACAGTCTCTCCTCTCTCTCCTCTCTCTCATGGATTGGGCTCCCAGAGCTCCACCTGGGTCTTGGCCATGGATCTCTGCATGGATCTTTGCATCTGCTTCCATCAGATACTTTTCTGTTTGCTGTCTTAAAAAAACACTAAATCGACTTAAAAACCATTCATTTTGGAGACTACTCGCTGAGTGATTTGTTACTGACTTCCTATTAGCTTGGCAACAATACCTCTTTGTAGGTTTTTGCAAAACCTTGAAGACCATATTTGTTATAAACAGGTAATCTTCACTTGACCTAGCTGATATCTGATGGGCATTTACAATGTGAGGAAATATTTTCCACCTTTGTGTTTATACCACAGCAGTCCCCTTTGCTGTCTTAATCATTGGGTCAGAATTCTCATATCTGTACATATGCATGCTGGCACATTTAAAACTGTTTTGCTCAGTACTATAATGGAAAGAGACCTTGGTCCATTGTCCTCTGGAGGTGGCATATTTTTCTTCCATCTTTGCCTTATGTATTCTTAATAGCTTAAGCACCTAAAGTCTCTGAGCCTTATAATAAGGCTAACTATTGAGATGAGGCTATTTATACACATTAATAAATAATTTGCCAGTTCTCAAGTTTAGTTGAATGCTTTTTATCCCACCAAATACATGACCAGGATATTTGCACACAGCAAGAAAAGTTTATTCACCCTAACCAATCAAACAAGAACAACAACAACAACAACAAAAACATGCTGGCCCTTTTGTTAAGGGAGAAACCTGACGACCTTTTTATCACTGTCAACTCTGTGTAGATGTAACCAACTGCCTTATTAAATAAGAGACACAGAGCCAATGTAAAGATGAAAGCCAAAGAGGTCAGAGCTAAGAGTCTTACCCGCTTTCCGCCAGCTAGCCTCTCCCGCCAAGAGACCTCTCCGAAAAAGGGGCTACTTCCTGTCCGTTCGTCTTTAAATAAAAGTTCTCGTTCTTCCTTCTCATTGGTTGTAAACTCAACTACGTGACTGCCTCGTAACTACCTCTCTGTACAGACCTCCAAGTCTTCTATGGTTGGTATTGAGATTAAGGGCGTGTGTCTCCACTGCTGGCTGTATCCTTGAACACACAGAGACCTACCTAGTTTTGCCTGCCGAGTGCTAGGATTAAAGGCGTGCACCACCACCGCCCTGGCTTTCGCTATGGCTTGCTGATAGCTCTGACCCCTAGGCAACTTTATTTATTAACATACAAATAAAATCACATTTCAGTACAAATAGAATACCACTATATTTCCCCCTTTCTAATTTAATAAAAAGAGAAAAAAAAGAAAGTTGTACCTAATATAAGAAAAACTATATACAAAAGTACAATAACTATATACAATATATACAAGTGATGAATACCTAAACAATGTCTAGTCCATTTGTATTTGACAAATTCAGAGAAAATAATTCCATTACTTATCCTATTTTGGTAAGTCCAAAATGTACCTAATTCCTTTCTATCCTAACTAATCTTCAACTATAATTAATTAATCTTTAAATATAACTAATTAAACTTCAACTATAACTAACTAATCTTCAACTCCCTCAGAGACCCAAGAAGGAAATAATACCTAACAAAAACAAAAACAGGAAGTGCATGCAAGCAGCTTCCAAAAAATTGTGAGTTGACAGAAACAGCCAGCCGCCTGGACAGTCACCTGAGGTTTCTCCGCAGTGTTGGGGCATCATCTTCAGCCTATAGGCTTAGCGTATCTGACAGACTCATTTGTGAAGTAGGACGTACACAAGGTCAACAGTTCAACCTCACCTTGGGTGAGAGCAGTCCATGTACCAGAAATACCTGAATTCCACTAGTGTCATGTCCTGATTCAGGATTTTAAATTCTGGAAATTGTTGATGGTTTTTTAATTCAGCTGTCCATTCTTCTTGACCGTGTATGTGTGGCTTCATCTCAGCATCCCGTTCTTCTCCACATCCCTCTATTAAATGCCAGTCTACCATTGAGAGGCGTGAGCTTAGTTACTCCTCAAGAATAACTGTTTCAGCTGCTGTTCCATTGCACATCAGAAGCCATCGGCTCACTGCCTGTTCAGCTGCCTTCGAAGAAAAGGGCACTGTACCTTTTCCGGATTGCAAAGGCCACTTCAGGGATGGTGCCATATTGTCCTGGCCTCAGAGGATGCCTTTTGATAAAGCCATAACCACATTTGTTTTGGCAAGAATCATTAGTCCTTTGTTTCGTGTCCTGTCTGTCCATTTTGTCCTGTTGTCAGCAGTAGATTCGAGGATACTTTGTTGTCCAGTGGCTAACATTTGCCACAATGAAAGTTAACTCCATATGCAGTTTCTTCAATGCCCATATTCTCTCTGAAGTAGATTGGTACTGCCAGGAGCCGACATGTCTCATAGTCATAACAAAAAAGAAAAATTTTCTAAGTTATTAAAACATTTTAAATGCCATATTCTGTAGATCTCTGAAGGGTTTGAAGATGACCTGTCTATCTACAATATATCTGCTCAATCTAGAAAACATACCTAATATGATTACAAGTTCTATTGTAATGTCTCACTACTAACTTTCATTTCTTTATATGCTAATAGTTGGTAATAATAACATTCAAGAATCAGCAATTTGCATTATTTTGTTAAATGAATGGTATAAGTACAATTAGAAATATACATATAGCATTTCCTAACAATTTCAATTTCAATATTTATAATTTGTATACAACATAAAACAATCCAATCCAATGTAAAGTATTTAAAACTAGTAATTGTCTTTTTCTTTTCTTTCTTTCTGTCTTTTTTTTTTTTTTTAAACAAGAACCTTAAAAAAAGGTTATCAAGGGTAGCCCTTTTCCTAACCCTTGATAACCAGTTGTAACCAACCCCTCTAAACAATGAAAATTATCCCAGACCCAAAACCCATAAAAAGACCAAAAAACCACCCGTCCCAAACCACCTCTTTGGGAATGTGGGCGTCGTATTCTTAAAATTGCTTCCTGCTGGGTATGGGCGAAGGTATCTTTGTTCTGAAAAGAAAAATTTTAGGTTAATTGTCAAATTCTAGGAAAAGTAACTATATCCTTCATTATCCAGTCTGTGTATAATACCAAAGTTCAGGATTTATGTCAACTCCTTATTCAAGTAGTCTTTGAGACTGGATCATCTCAGTCAGCCCTCTCAAAATTGTTCTGAGCACTTTGTAGTTCAAAGCTGATCTGTAGATGATGTTTGTCAGCTCAGTGATGTTATTATTGTCCACGTGGAATTGTTGTTGTTGTGGGGCCCCATCTTCTTCCTGGAGACTTCAGTTGATGTTAGGCCTGGCCATTATTTCCTGCAGAAAAGTGATAAGAGACTCGAACACAAAGACATATATGCAGCTAATTGAAACCTTTTTTCTATAATTAGTTAGTACTCTATATGACCATTCATATCTTAACAAAGTTTAAAATGTATATATATATCTATATATATCTATATATATTAATCTTGTAAATTTTGATATAAAATTCATACTTTAAGAACAGTTTAAAGAATCAGAATAGAATCAAAGAGTTGAGATTAGTAATAGAATAGTCCCTTAATTAATTTGGTTTTTTATTTTTTCTGTCCCATAGCAGAAGATGGCTCTTCTTCTGGCATGATACAGGGAGTTTGCATTTTCCTTTTAACAACATGCTTGAGTTTAAAGAAGGAGAGAGCCATTCTCCAACTCTAAAGTCAGCTTTAAATTTTAATTGAACTGGGACTATTGGAAGATCAATAGTGTTAAATTTTTAGAGAAGAGCAGAAACAAACATTTAGGAAGACTTATAAAATTTTTTAGATGATATACCAATAGGCCATTTTACTCTGTTTCCTGGGATAGATGGTTTGTCCCTTTTCTTCAGGTGTCTAATTTGTCCAGTGTTCTTCAGATTCCTTAACCTTCATTCTCCTAAAAGACAAAAACAAAAACCTTTCCCCAAGACTAATTTTTGGGGATGTTCCTTTTGGCAAGTTATTATCTGATTAAATGAAAAAGCATGTGTTAATGGTATAAGTTAGTTTAAATTGGATGTTCATGCTGATTGATGAACTATCACCTCCTCTAATTAAGAGATCTCTCTTGTTCAAATCGAACCTTTATCAATTTTGATGGTACCCACAGCTTATCTTCTCCTGTAGAAACAAAAGCAAAACCTCGTCCCCAACGTAACACATACCCTGGTTTCCATTCTGAGGTCAGCACATCCTTAAAGTATATAGGTTGATTTAATTCTGTAGTTTTTTCTATTATCCAATGTCTCTCCGCAGCTGTTGTTCCTTTCTCATTGGCATTGAGAAAATTCAAAGTTAATAGAGCATTATGCAGTCTATTTCTGGGGGTTTTTGTTACCCCTTTCTGTTTATTTAGCATATCCTTTAGAGTTCTGTTTGATCTTTCTATAACTGCTTGACCTGTAGGATTATGTGGTATACCTGTAATATGCTTTATATTGTAATAAGCAAAAAACTGTTTCATTTTAACAGAGACATATGATGGAGCGTTGTCAGTTTTGATTTGTGCAGGTATACCCATGATGGCCATAACTTCTAACAAATGAGTGATTACAGAATCAGCTTTTTCAGAACTCAAAGCAGTTGCCCATTGAAATCCTGAATAAGTATCGATTGTATGGTGTACATATTTCAATTTTCCAAATTCTGCAAAGTGAAACAC
>CABHPR010072429.1:0-17370 GCA_902168415.1 Peromyscus melanophrys | reverse complement strand
ACACACACACACACACACACACACACACACACACACACACACACCCCAAAATGGTCGAAAGACCTTGATGTAAGCCCCAAAACTCTGAAAGTGCTAGGGTAAAACACTTTAAGGCATAGGCCTTGGTGAAGACTTCCTGAAAAGATTCCAATAGCTTGGGAAAGAATTCCCAGAACTGACACATGGGATTTCATTAAATTAACATCCTTCCTCAAAGCTAAGAAAACAATCAGCAGATGGAGAGGCAACCTACATCATGAGAGAAAATCTTTATGAACTATATATCTGGCAGGGGATTATTATCCAGGTTTGATAAATAGTTCCAAAAATTATACACAATCAACAAATGGGCAAGTGCACTGAATAGATGGTTCCCAAAGGAAATATGCAGGTGACCAATAAATAGATGAAGAAATGTCCATAGCCACCTGGACAATTAAAACCACATTGAGATTGTCTAACCCGTCAGAATGTCTAGCATCAAGAGAGCAAGTGAGATTGACTGGGGATTCCACCGAACCCTGTGCAGACAGTTCCCCTCCTCCCCGGACCCTCTTTAAACTCTCCCCATCGTTCTGTCTTAGCCACTGTTAGCCAGAGACATTTTCTACATGGGACCCCAAGTGGACACACCAGGCTGGGACTCAAGTAGGCAACTGCCACTCTCTTTCCTGTCCTCCGTTACAGCCTCTCCAGCCTCACTCCCGCCCTGTAGCAGCCTGCTTGCAAATGTCTCTCCTTCCACCTCACAACCATTCTCTGGGAACTTTGCCAAACCTCGGTGTGGAAGAAGCTTTCCTCCTTCCCAAGAACCCCTCAGCGCCCCCCTTCCTACCCCATACCCATTTCTTTCTGTCAGCCCCCACTACCTAGAAACACTTTCTAAGTGGGTCCTGGAAGGGATTCAAGTTGGTGATTCACACTGTCCTTCCTGTCCTCCATGAATACTTCCATTCCCACCCTCAGCCCAACAACAGCCTGTTCACAGGAGCCCCTCCCCTCTGCCACCCACCGACCCGCAGAAGCAGTCTCAAGACAACCCACTGCCACAACGATTCCCTAAGATCACGAGGGAGCAATAGGAACCAAGGAACAAAACACCAATCAACACCCAGAATCATCTCAATCATCCCAACCCCAGATGCCTAGACACCAGCATAAGATCACAAACATCAACAGCCAAGACAACCAGAAACCAGTAGCCCTACTACAGAAGACCCCGAGAAATGCAATTTTGCTGAAGCACAAGACAAGGACTTCAAATAGCATTTATGAATGTTCAAGGACCTGAAAGAGGATATGAATAAATCTCTTAACATCTACAAAAGCACAAATAGTAGAATGATGAAATGTAGAAAAGAACTCTCAAGATATGAAAGTAGAATCACTGAAGAAAACCCAAACTGAGATAAAATTGCAAGCGAAAAATGTAGGAAGTCAAATGAAAACCTCAGAAGTAAGCCTCACCAACAGAGTACAAGTCATGGAAGAGAGAATCTCAGGTGTTGAAGATAAGAAGAAAAGTATACCTCTGCCAAAGAAAATGTCAAAAACAAAAACAAAAACAAACTCCAGGCACAAAACATCCAGGGAACCTGGGATACTATGAAAAGAACAAAGCTAAGACTTGTGAGAATAAAGGAAGAGAAACCCAGGTCAAAAGCACAAAAACATATTTTCAACAAAATCATAGAAGAAAATTTCCCTAACAATGAAGAAGGGGCCTAGCAAGGTCCAAGAAGCGTACATAACACCAAATATTGCCAGAAAAGTTCTCCACAACACATAAGAAAACACTGAGTCAGGCAGTGGTGGAGCACACCTTTAACCCCAGCATTCCGGAGACAGAGCCAGGTGGATCTCTGTGAGTTCGAGGACAGCCTGGTCTACAGAGCGAGATCCAGGACAGGCACCAAAACTACACAGAGAAACCCTGTCTTGAAAAAAAAAAACTGAATGTAAGAACAAAGAATATTCAAAGCAGCAAGGGGAAAAGCCTAAGTAACATATAAAGGCTGACCTATTAGAACAACACCAGACTTCTCAAGGGAGCCTCTAAAAGCCAAGGCCTACACAGATATTCTGCAGCCTCTAAGGCACCACAGATGTTGGACCTGACTACTATGTCCAGCAGAACTATCAATCACAATCGATAAATACATTCGACAATAAAACCAAATTTAAGCAGTATCTGTTTACAAATACAGCACTGCAGAAAACATTAGAAGGAAATCTTCATACTGAAAAGGTTAATGACACCCAAGAAAGACACAATAAATAATCCCAGTTACGCAACTCAAAAGGCAGGGACCCATACCATAACAACAAAATAACAGAAATCAATAAACACTGCTCACTAATAACTCTCAACTTCCCAATAAAAAGACACAGGCTAACATAATGGATTAAAATGAGGATCCATCCTTCTGCTGAGTACAAGAAACCTCTCCAAGTATAGACATCACCTCAGGGTAAGAGGATGAAAAAGTTATTTTAAGCAAATAGACCAAAGACGCAAGCAGGTGTAGCCATTTTAATATCTAACAAAAAAGAATTCAAAACTAATCAAAAGAGATACGGAAGGACATTACATACTCATCAAAAGAATAATCCACCAAAAACTTTGCAATTCTAAACATGTACGCATCAAACACAAGGGCACCTAAGTTCATAAAAGAAACAGTACTACAGCTAAAATCACACATTGCCCAGTGATAATGAGTGACTTCAATACCCATCTCTTGTCAAGAGACCCATTACCCAGACTAAACAGAGAAATGTTGGCGTTAAATAACATCAGAAATCAAATGGGCCAAGTAGATATTTACAGAACATTTCACCTAAATAGAAAATAATATACCGTCTTCCTAGCAGCTCATGGAACTGTTTCTACAAAACTGATCACATACTTGGACACAAAGCAAGTCTCAAGAGATACAAGAAAACTGAAATAACACCCTGCAACCTATCAGACCACCACAGATCAAAGCTGGGTATCAATAACAGAAACAGGAACAACAGGAAGCTTACAAACTCATGGATACTGAACAACTTTCTACTGAATGAAAAATGGGTCAAGACATGTTTTAAAGGTAAAAAAAAAACTTTTTAGAATTGAATGAAAATGAAAATACAGCATACCCAAATATATGGGGCACAGTGATGGTGGTTCTGAGAGGCTGGTTGATAGCACTAAGTGCCTACATAAAAGGGAGAGATTTCATATTAATAACTTAACAGCACACCTGAAAACTCTAGAACAAAAAGAAGAAATATCACCCAAAAAGAGTCAGTAGCAAGAAATAGTGAAACTCAGGGCTGAAATCAATAAAATAGAAACAAAAAAAAACATTATAAAGAATCAATGAAATGAAGAGTTGGTTCTTCGAGAAAATCAGATTTGTAAACCCTTAGCCAAATTAACTAAAAGATGGAGAGGAAGATGCAAATTAATATAATTAGAGATGAAAAGAGGGATATCACAACAGATACTGAGGCTATCCAGAGAACTGTAAGGACATATTTTAAAAATATGTATTCTACCAAATTGGAAAACATAAAAAGAAATGGATAAATTCCTTGATTTATACACCCCCAAAGTTAAATCAAGATCAGATAAGCAATTTAAGCAAACCTATAACTCATAGTGAAACAGAAGCAGTAATTTAAAAGTCTCAACAACAACAAAAAAAGCCCATGGCCAGTTGGATGCAGTGCAGAACTCTATAAGACTTTCAAAGAAGAATTAACCCCAATATTCTTCAAATCATTCTACAAAATAGAAACTTAAGAAATATTGCCTAATTCTTTTTATAAGGTTACAATTATCCTGCTACCTAAGCCACACAAAGACCCAAGAAAGAAAGAAAATTATAGACCAATTTCCCTTATGAACATATATGCAAAAATTCTCAATAAAATATTTGCAAATTGAATCCAAAAACACATCAAAAAGAGTGTCTACTATAATCAGGTAGGCTTCAACCAGAGAAGCAGGGATGGTTCAACATATGCAAATTGAAAAACAGAATCTACTACATAAACAGACTTAAAGACAAAAAACACATGATCATATCATTAGATACAGAAAAAGCCTTAGATAAACCCAACAGCTCTTCATGACAACAGTCCCGTAGATACTAGGGATATAAGGGACAACCTTCAACAAGATAAAGGTAATATAGAGTAGGCCCACAGCCAACATCAACCTAAATGGAGAAAAACCCAAAGCAATACCATAAGATGAGGAACAAGACAAGGAAGTCCACGCTCTTCATAACTATTAGTTCTTGATGTCTTAGCTAGACAAGACAACTGGAGGAGATCAAGGGAAAGCAAATAGAAAAGAAAAAAGTCAAAGTATCTTTGTTTTAGATGATATGATTCTATACATAAGAGACCATAAAACTTCCACCAGGAGATTTCTATAGTTGATAAAATCATTCAGCAAAGTACCAGGATACAAAATTAACACACAAAAATCAGTGACCTTCCTATATAAAAATGACAAGCAGACTCTGAAAGAAATCAGTGAAATAATACTTTTCATAATAGCCTCAATAAGAAGAAGAGGAAGGAGGAGGAGGAAGAGGAGAAGGAGGAGGAGGGAGAGAAAGAGGAGGAGGAAGAAGAAGGAAGAGAAGGAAGAGGAGGAGGAGGAGGAGGAAGAGGAGGAGGAGGAGGAGGAGGAGGAGGAGGAGGAGGAGGAGGAGGAAAGAAGAAATCTCCTGGGAACTCTAATAAAAAGTAAAACATGAAGACATTGAAAAAAGAAATTGAAAACAATTATCAGTAGTAGAAAGAACTCCCTACCAAAAGAAATAAACAGATTCAATGTAATACCATCAAAATTACAACACAATTTCTCACAGAAATTAAAAGGATAATTTTCAGCTTCATATGGAACCTCAAAAAACTCATGATAGCTAAAACAATCCTGAATAATAAAAGAACTGCTGGAGGTATCACCATCCCAGATTTCAAGTTCACCTACAAAGCTATAGTAACAAAAACAGCATGGTATTGGTAAAAAGAAACACACTGATTAATAGACCAGAAAACCCAGCTATAAGTCCACACACCTAGGGACCCCTGATTTTTGACAATGAATAAAAAAATACACATTGGAAAAAGATGGTATTGTCAACAAATGATGCTGATCAATCTGGGTGGCTGCATGTAGAAGACTGCAAATAGATCCATATTTATCATCCTGTATAAAACTCAACTCCAAAAGGACCAAAGACCTCAACATAGGGCCAAATACACTGAACCTGATGGAAGAGAAAGTGAGGAACAGTCTTGAACACATAGGCACAGGAAAAGACTTTCTGAACAGGTCACTGATAGCACAGGCACTAAAAACAACAATAAATGGGACTTCATGAAACTGAAAAGTTTCTTTATAGCAAAGAACTCTGTCATTCACAGACAGTGGCAGCCTACGGAATGGGATACTACTACTTACTATTTACACATCAGATAGGGAATTAATATCTAAAATGTATAAAGAACTAAAGTAACTGATTATCAAGAAAATAAATCACCCAATTAAAAACGGGGTACAGAACTACAATAGTTCTCAAAAGATGAAACACAAATGGCTAAGAAACACTTGGAGGAGTGTGCAACATCCTTAGTCATCAGGGAAATGCAAATCAAAACTACTGGGGGATTTCTTCTTATGCCTGTCAGAATTGCCAAGATCAACAGAACAAATAACAACTCATGCTGCTGAGGATGTGGAGTAAGGGAAACACTCGTCCATTATTGATGGGAGTGCAAACTTGTACAGCTGCTATGGGAATCAGTGTGGCTGCCCTTCAGGAAGCTGGGAATAGAGCTACCTCAAGATTCATGTAGGCCACTTTGGGGCATATACCCAAAGGACTGCATCCTACAGAGACACTTGCTCATCCATGTTCATTGTTGCTGTATTCATAATAGCCAGAAATTGGAAGTAGCCCAGAAATTGAAATAGATGTCCCTCAACAGAAGAATGGATAAAGAAAATGTGGTACATTTACACAATGGAATATTGCTCAGCTGTTAAAAAAAAAAAACTAAACCATAACTTTTGCAGGCAAATGATGAACCTAGAAAAAAAATCCTACTGAGACTGGTAACCCAGACCCAAAAGACATGTATTGTGTGTATTCTCTTATATGTGGATGTTAGCTTTCACATCTTCCATAGCTGTGTTAAAATCTGTTAGGAATAGAGTAAGGGACTGGGAGGGAGGAGAGTATCTCCCAGGGAAGGGGACAGAGGACAGATAGTGATGAGGAGACAGAGTCAGGAGGACTGGAACAGGAGGATTAACTGGGAAGGAGGAGGGGAGAGGTGGAGAAGGGAAGACTTATGGGGAGGGACAGCTAACAAGGGCCATTTGAGGGGTTCTATGGAAACCTAATGCAGTAGAAGCTTCTTAATATATATTCATATTATATTGTATTATAAATTATATTATATATAAATTATATATAAACAACTATAAAGTATATTGTATATGTATTATATATGAAAGAAATCCAAATCTAAACAAAAAATGGGGGAGACAAAGTCCCAACTAGACATCTTTTGCCACTAAATGAAATCTTCAGTGCCAAGAATGGGTTACATCTAATTGAGTTGTTGGCCAAAGGGGCCCATGGAAACCCCCAAACAACTCAGGCCATTGACAAGGCCATCGATGGCTCTCCAAAAACTGATGGGTTTTGCTGAACATACTAAAAACATAATAAAATATTAAAATGTTAATATTAATATTAAAAACAATTAAAAGTATCGCTGAGCATAACACCTATACAACTCACTGAACGTGGAGAAGCTTCACCCCTACTGACTAGTGTTTATGGAAGGTACCCTGCCCACTACAAGAGGAGAAAGATAAACACCAAACTCAGCTACAGACCCTTTGTCTTACTCAGTGTTCTATTGCTGGGAAGAGACACAATGATCAAGCAACTCATAAGAGAAAGCATTTAACTGGGGCTTGCTTACAGTTCAGAGGTGTGGTCCATATCATCATGGTGGGGCATGGCATGGCAGCACACAGGCAGACACGGTGCTGGAGAGGTAGTTGAGAGTTCTGTATCTAGATCTGCAGGTAGCAGAAAGAGAGAGACTCTAGGCTTGCACTGTGCTTTTTGAAACCTCAAAGCTCACTCCCAGTGACACACTTCCTCCAACAAGGCCACACCTCCTAATCCTTTCAAATAGTGCCACTCCCTGATGATCATGTATTCAAACCTATGACTATGTGGGGGCCATTCTTATTCAAACCCCCAAACCCTTTGATCTACAGTAGTGACCTACTTACAAGATATGCTGGTGCAATGATGGCACAAAGCTTGTGGGGGGAACCAGTCACTATCTGATTGGGTTTAAGGCCCACTTCATGAGATGGAACCTGTCCCTGACACTGCATGGGTGGCCAAGAACCTGATTCTCAACAGGCCATTGACCTCGGGGAAAACCAAACTGTTCTGCTAATGGAGCATAGCAATAAAATGACTCCTGATGACTTTCTGTTGTACCCATAGATCTACGTTTCACTCAGCCACTGTCAGAGAAGCTTCCTCCTGTAGTAGATGGGAACTAATATAGAGATCCAGAACTCGACAATGTGCAGAGTGAGAGATCTTGGAACACTCAGCCCTACATGGGATGTCTTCATCAAATCCCTCCCCTCAGGGCTCAGGGAACGCTGCAGAGCAGGAGGTGCAAAGAGTGTAAGAGCCAGAGGGGATGGGGGACACTGAGGAAACAGTATCTTCCAGACACAACAGAACTGAAGCACTTATAAACTCCCAGAGACTGTGGCAGCACGCACAGGCCTCGCACAGGTTAAAGCCAGATGGAATCCCAGTGCTGAGAAGGGAAAGTGTGGCGGTGGCCATGCAGTCTCTGGGAATGTCACAGGAGTGTGACCTTGACAGCTCCTCTATCATCAAGGCTGTTTGGCAAGGCCCGGCTTGGATTGTCCTGCCACCCCCACCCCCATGTGCGTTTGCTGGTCTGTACGTTCACATGTGTTGCCATAACAGGACTATTGGGGTTTCTTTGTTGTGTGACAGCATAATATTTTCATGACTGTGGAAGGAAAAGTACAGGATAACAAAAGTAAAAATTGGCCTGACCCCAGGACTCCTGAAGAACCAAGCTTGCATGAAGAAAACAGAGATGGTTCGGATTTCAATTTCCCCTAAGCAAATTCCCAAGTATAGTGAAACTGTAGTCCCCTCCAAATAACTGACCTCCCTTGCAGTTGCGATGTTATCCCCCTCTGTCCTGATGATTGTCTTGAGAGCGTTAACGATCTAAGAAAAATGCGGACAGCCAGATAGTTTTCAGAATTAATGGGAACATCTTATACAGAAGATTCTGATTTCATCTCTTGTACCCAAGTACCAAAGCTCCCATAGCTGATGTCAGAGGCTAGTCAAGACAGGATAGAGCTGTGTTGTTTCAATCATACTATCTAAGTTCCCAAGACATGGAACATGTCAATTGCTAGGAAGGACTTCGTTTGCTCTTCAAGGCACTGATTGTATAAAAGAAACAGAGTGGCTCGATCCTCCATTGTCTTCTACAGGTACCTATAAAAAAGATGGTGTGAAAGGTTCAAAAAAAGGAATAAAGATCTCCTCTCTTTAGAAAGGCTAGTCAGAGAAAGATCTTATTGTATAACAGATACTCACAGACAACTAAATGATTAGCATAGAAAAATAGGCTACCAGTATTCAAGTATTGCATAAGAGATAAACTAGAATAAATTCATGAGAACTAAAAGCCCCTTGTCCAGATTGAACCTGACCCTGGCTCTCAACCTTGTGACCACAAGAGCTGCCAGCCAATTCATGCCTGAAAAATAGACTCACTGACCTTTCAAATGCTAAAAGCTGCTTCTTGCTTAAAGTTAATGAGTACTGAGCTAGGAGAACTGACGGACCCTTGAAGGGAGGTGGAAAGTGAGGTTTCAGAATCAAGATGATACTATCAGGGCAGTGGTGGCGCACGCCTTTAATCCCAGCACTCGGGAGGCAGAGCCAGGCGGATCTCTGTGAGTTCCAGGCCAGCCTGGGCTACCAAGTGAGTTCCAGGAAATTCCTTAGAAGCTGTAATCACGCCGGAGTGCTTGTGAGCACAGCACAATGCTTTCATTTTTCTGTGTACAAATAAAGCAAGCTTACTCAGAAGAGCAGCAGCAGAGTTGGATGCATCATCTCTGTGTCAGTCTTATTCTTTCTACTGCGATTCCACACCTCCTCCTCAGGTTCCTGGACTCTGCAGGAGCAGGACTCTGGTAAAGGAGGACATGAGCACCCTTGCCTAACCCAGGAGCTATCTCCAACTGGTAACCAATTGCAAAGGAAAAATTAGTTTCCTCCGATGGAGTCTCGCTGGGTATTTAAAGCACACTTTAGGGCGGGCCCCACGTGCTGCAGTAGATGGCCAGTGCAAAATGAAGTCAATGGTATTGTTGTATATTTTTCTTCCACATTGCTTTGTTTGGGCATTTTTTAAATCTTGCCAGTCATTTTTTTATATTATTATTTCTACTTTTATGCTTTTATGGGTTTTCTTTGTTCATATATGTGTCTCTCTGTATGTATTTCTTGTACTTTTTTTTTAAATTCTGCTTTGCTGTTTGTTTTATTTGCCTGTTTATTTTCTAAGTAGAGAGAGAAAGGTGGTTGGGGTTGGATGGGAGGGGAGGTGGGGAGGATCTAGGAGGAGATGGGGAGGAGAAATCATGATCAGAATATAATATATGAAAAATTTATTTTCAACGAAAGAAGAAGAAAGCAAGCGACAACAGATGCTGGCAAAGAGGTGAGGAAAAAGAAACAATTATACACTGTTGGTGGTAATAAAAACTAGCTCAGCTACCCTGTGTGGATAAAAATTAAAAAGAGAACAACTTTATGACCCAGTTATCACGCTCCTGGGTATTTACCCGAAGGAATGTAAGTTGGCATCCTAAAGAGGAACTTGCACATCCATGTTTATTACATCATTATTCACAATAGCCGAGATATGGAACCAGTGGAGATGCCCATCAGCAGGTTAATGGATAAGGAAAACTCGGTGCCTCTGCACAATGGAGTTTTTTTTTTCAGCTACACAGAAGGAAAATTATTTGCAGTAACAATGGATGAAGCTGGAGGTCATGTTAAGGGAAACAAGACAGACTCAAAACAGTGTGTGCATGACACAGATGTAGAAAGGGCACCATTTGTGGGGGAGGGGAGGGTACTAAAGGAGTATGGAGAGGGCACAAGAGGACTGTGGAAAGGGAAAAAGGAGAAATAAGTATTGCACGTTCTCTCAGGGCAGTCCAAGTCACCAGCACTTGTAAACTAGAGGCTCAGAGAGAAGGATATCCTGGGTTAGTGAGAAACAAAATTCTTCATGAGAGTTTTCCATAAGCCTTTGGCATAGATTTATGAGCTGCACATGGGTAGAACAAATCACCATGAGACCTGGGAAAGCTTGGAGACTGTGGGACTGACGGACAAATCGAGGAACCTTGGTGTGGTATTTGGGAGTGGAGAGCACCCCAAGCATGTGTGTCAGGTGACAGAGCCTTTTGCCTTCGGAGTGACAGCTATGTCCTCAAAGACCTAGAACACCACGTAGCTGTTAAAGAGAAAATTAAACTAACACAACGGAACAAGCATGGAAACTTTCAAGATCCTCCTATAGAGCCATTGCCAAGATACTGTGTTAACTGAAAAACAGCAACACATAGAGCTGTGCAGTTTGCTAACTTTTGAATACAAAAAGAAGATGATTAAGGATGCTTACATTAACGTTAAAAAAATAGTAAAAAAAAAAAATCTTTGCCTAAAAGCAGGTGTTGATGGGATGAAAATCAGACTTTTTTTTTTTTTACTTTTATTGATTCTTTACGTGTTTCACATCACGCATTCCAATCCCACTTATCTCCCTGTCCCCTCAAATCTTCCCCCTGCCCTTGCAACCTACACCCCTCAAAACAAAGCCAAATTTAAAAGAAAAACCAAAAACAAACAAAACAAAAAAAGAATCTTGTGGAAACTATAGTGTGGCCCCTTGAGACACACAGTTTACCCTTTAGTCTGGTCATCTTTAATTGCAAGTGTTCATTGCCAGGAGTCCTTGGTCTGGCTTGAGGCCCCTGGTTTCTGCTACACCACCAATAATGGGCTTTCATTGGGGCTCCTGTTGGATTTCCTGTTGTCCTGTGTCATGGAGATCCACTTGTTTTGGATTTGTAGGTTCATCCTCTTCACATGCTCCAATATTTCATAGATTCAGTGGATGTTAGGGTGGGCCAACTCATAGCCCTGGTTCTGGGCCTGGGAGGTAACTGGGTTGGTCAGCTCGCTAGCTTTCCCTCACCTACTACAGTGCCTTGGCTAACCCACCCAAGGCAGGCTACAGCAGGCATTTGAAGCTAGTTCTCCTGCTCTCTGGCCCTCAGATCTGTCACTCATCGCCAGGGCCAGCTCTGCTATTTTGCCCAGGTAAGGTGCAGGGCCCTTTCTCCCGATTGCTGTAATGGGCACATGAGGGGGAGCAGGGCTGGCTCTCCTGCTCTCACACCCTCAGGACTGGTTCACCTGCATCCCTGACAACCAGGTCAGTGGAAAATCAGACTCTTGACTGGCAGGTTTTCCTTTCTGTATCTTGAATATATCATCCTATCACTGTCTGGCTTCCACTGTTTCTGCAAGAAAATCGGCCTTTTATCCTCCTGGGTTGCCTCTGGGTGTGATGAGCCATCTTTCTCTTGTTGCTTTTCCCTTTTTCTTTTGAAATTTTTACTGTGGTGAGCCTGGGTAGTTTTTGTGTTTATCTTTTGTGTTTATCTTGCAGCTCACTGAGCTTCTTGAATGTGAACGTTACTCTTCAAATCAAATCTGAGGAAAGGTTTTTAAGCTGTTATTTCTTCAAATATGTTTTCTGCTCTTCTCTCTTCTCCATGTGATGCACTTAGTGGTACTCTGTGGTGTAGGCTGAAGTGTCTGTGTCTGGCCAGCAATTCCCAAATATCCAGTAGCCGCTTCCCAAATAATTGACTTGGAGGCTTAATATTACCTATAAATGCTGGCCAGTAGCTCAGGTTTATAGGATAGATATGGAGTATTTTCTGTGAATTTCAATTGTTAATGGACTAGACATTATTGATGTATTTTTGACTATAAGTATATATTGTATATAGTTATTATACTTATTGTATATAGGTTTTCTTATATTAGTTATAACCTTTTTTATTTTAGACAAAAAAGGGGAATGTGGTGATATTTGGTTTGTGCTCTCACAAATAAAGCTTGCCTGGAGATCAGAGTGCGGAGCTAGCCCCTAGAGGCCAGGCAGTGGTTGCACACAGCTTTAATCCCAGCAGCTCTTGGGAGGAGGAAACAGGAAGTGATATGGCTGGGCGGAGAGAGGAAGTGATAAGGTAGGGTGGAGACAGGAGCTATGTCTTACGGTCTGAGGATTCCATAGAGGTAAGAAGTCTCTCTAGTGGCTGGCTGCTTTGTTTCTCTGATCTTTCAGCATTTACTCGATATCTGACTCCAGGTTTTTTGTTTTTTTTTTTTGTTTGTTTGTTTGTTTGTTTTTTGAGACAGGGTTTCTCTGTGTAGCTTTGCGCCTTTCCTGGATCTCGATCTGTAGACCAGGCTGGCCTCGAACTCACAGAGATCCGCCTGCCTCTGCCTCCCGAGTGCTGGGATTAAAGGTGTGCGCCACCAACACCCGGCTTCGGGGTTTTTATTATTAAGACCAATTAGAATTCATGCTACACCGTGGTCTTGGAGGTTGTGTTCATACTTCATTCTTCTTCTCTATGTTCTTTAGACGTCTCATCTCTTTGGAACTATGTGTAAATTCACCAATTTCTATCTCTGCAAAATCAAATTTGCTTTTGAGCACCTCCAGTTAATTTTCAAATTTCAGTTATTGTACCTTTCAACTCCAGAATTTCTGTGTCTTCTCAATGGTTTCTCTCTCTACCAATAGTTCATAATGGTAATAAATTGTCAATATGCCTTCTTTTACTTCTTTAAGCCCAGATTTTTGTTGTTGTTGTTGTTGCTGTTTGAGATAGGGTCTCTCTACATAGCCTTGGTTGGCCTAGAACTCACTAGGTAGACCAGGTTGGCCTCAAACTCAGAGACTAGCCTGCCTCTGCCTCTTGAGTGCTGAGATCAAAGGCAAGTGCCACCATGCCCGGTCAAAGCCCAGGTTTTTAAGAACTAATTCTTTGAACATATTTCTGATGGCTACATTGACAACTGTCCGTGAAATCTGAAATCCGGTCCTTCTCACAGGCAGTTTCTGTTGTTTGCTCTCCAATGCCAGGTATGGTTTATACTTTTTGTTTCTGTACATTTCTCATGCATCTGCTGTTGCAAGCAGGACATTTAGACACAGTCGAGGAGAAGATCTGGGAATCTTGGGAAAATCCAGCAGCTGTTCAAAGCATTACCTGTTGTTACTTGCCTGTTTATTTAGTAACTGTCTGGACTGCTTTGGGCCAGGCTTTTTGCCTTGCTGTGTGAAGCCTCAGGTAGTATTCCTCAGCACAGCCTTGAGTGTAGTCATTTTCATAGATGACAGTGGTCTTGGTAAGAATCTCTGTTCCTTTATCTGATCACATCTAATGATTTGGTATCACTAAATTTTTGATTGTGTTTTTTTGAGGTATAAATTGCTCCACAATCTTAGTACACAGGGAGTTAGTTGTTACAGTGTTCGTTCTTTTTGGTTTTTGTTTTTTGAGACAGGGTTTCTCTGTGTAGTTTTGGTGCCTGTCCTGGATCTTGCTCTGTAGACCAGGCTGACCTTGAACTCACAGAGATCTGCCTGTCTCTGCCTCCCGAGTGCTGGGATTAAAGACATGTGTCACCACCGCCCAGCTACAGTGTTTGTTCTAATAGTAGCCGTCTGGAGGAGTCTTCTGCCATGCCTCTTTTCCTGGTTCTCTGTGGTAACTTCGCTGGCCCATCTTTTAGGAATCGAGTAGCCCTTTAGTTTACCTCAACGCGCATTGGTTTAAAAAATGCTGTTAGACTTGAGCTTACCTAGATTCTGCTTCAAACAATATTGACTCCTTCGAGGAGGACTTCGGAACTCTCTATGTCTTTAGCCTGTCTTTATCCCTGGACAAACTCTCTGAGCTACAGTGCTGAAGCCCAGAGAGGGAGAGCTACGGTTCCAAAGCCGGGCAGGGAGAGCGGCCTTCTTCCTCTACAGTGAAATCTTAGTGTAGGTTGGGCCGCGAAAGGTAGTCTCCAGCCTTGTCAGGTTGCCTACACTAGAATTAGGACTCCTTCTGAAAAGGGAGCTGGGCTGGAAACAACCGTGGTTCTCCTATTCTTGATCTAGCACAACTGAGGTGAAACATCAGGCCTTGGAGGCCGAGGTAGAAGAATCAACTTCTTGGCTTCACTCTCCTGGACCTTAGTTCGTCAGAGGCTGAGGAGCTGAGAATGCAGGACTTTCCCTTTTCTGGAATTACCATAGTACTTGTCATAGTAATTCCAAGAGCTGGGGAGACAAGAGCTATGCACTCTTGGATAGTCCTACCTGGGGTCGGTAGAATGTCTGTTACACTGATCTGACAGCAGAGCGAGGTTGGGGCATAATTCAAGTGCTGCAGATTTAATAATTCTCTCCCCCTTCAGTAAGCTTTCTTGAATAAGCATCCCATCATCCTGTGTTATGTCTTTAGGTCAGTACTAAGAGAATTCAGGGCTGATGTGGGTATGATTATGCAGCAACCATGGGTGAAAAACCAGAGGCAGATTGATGGATGCCCCCAAAACACCAACGGGTGATCAATGAGGAATAATGCCCACCAAACATTGACACTGAATAAGTCCCTATCCCTGAACTAATCTTTCAGATAGAATAAAGGATTAGAGAAAACATTGAGTTGCAGAAAAATAATGACTTTCTTGTGGCCCTAAAACTGAATTATGGCTTAGATCAACTGTAAAATGATAGACAGTTGTTTTTGATGAGTTTATCTGATGGATGAAAGGAGAGCTAGAAGAGAGAGGAGGAAGAGAGGAGAGGAGAGAGAGAAAGGGAGAGAAGAGCAAGAGAGCAGGAGAGATAGTGTGTTGGTTTGAATGAGAATGGTCCCCATAGGCTCATATGTTTGAATATTTGGTCCCCAACTGGTGGAACTGTTTGGGAAGGATTCAGAGGTGTGGCCTTGTTGGAGGAGGTTTGTCACTGGGGAAGTGCTTTGGGATTTCAAAAGCCCACAGCTATTCCCAGTTAGCTCTCTCTATTTCCTGTTTATGAATCAGGATATCAGATCTCTCCCAGCCACTGTTTCAGCACCATGTCTGCCTACTACCATGCTCCCCATAATGGTCATGACCTCTAACCCTCTGGAACCATGAACCCCAAATTAAACTCATTTTATAAGTTGCCTTGGTTATGGTGTCTTATCACAACAATATAAAAGTAACTAAGACAGATGGGAAACATTTTTCCCTTCTTGAGTGAGAGACAGAATGTACTTTGGGTGTTCATGAACAGGATTTGGTGGAGCAGTAAGGCTGAGGATGCCCAAGGAAAGAATGATTGAGAGAATGAAATTCCTGAGGCTGAAGATGGGGCCTAGTTTCTGAGAAGTGCTGTAAGTCCAGGTTAGTTTGGTGACTGAAATATCAATCTTAATATGTGTGTACACACACACACACACACACACACGTATGTATATATATACATATATACATACATACATACATACATATACATGTATACACACATACATACAAGTAAAAAAATGTAATCTTACAAGACTATAGGGTTGATGAAATGGTTGAGGGTATACTGAAAGGTCGCAAATGTAGGAAGGGTGAGTTGACAAGTGAAAAAGTTCCTAAGGGGGCAGGGCGGAAAGTCCCAGGTAGGATTACAGAGTCTGGGTTCATAGGGTCTAATCAAGGAGATCCTAAATCTTTTCTCCAATACTGCTCCTCTCCTCTGGAGGAGGCATGGCGAACATGGATGACTGGGACCATTAGCCCAAGGATTGGGATTATTTCAGAAAAAGAACTGCTTGAAATGGCTTCATACATTAAAAAACAAAACAAAACCCCACATATTTTGCACAGCTGTTCTCCACATTAAACATATCATTTCTTTTAAATTTATGATACCCACTTTCTATTCCTTTGATGGCTGTCTACCTTTTTTGTTCCCACTGTCTTCTACAAATGTGAGAAGTGGTACGGCACAGTGGTCAAAGGGACTTATGGGAAACTTTTTCAGATACAAATCTTGCATTTAATGCTTGCTGGTTGTACGACCTCAGACAGATCACACACCTCTGCACCTCGGATTTCCCATCTGTGAGTCAGGGTAAAGGACAGTACCCTATCCACAAGGCTGCTATGAAAACTAAGCAGGCCAATGTACACAGCCGCTGAGTAGTGACTACTGTTACTGTTGCAGCCCAAAAGAAAGAAACGCCTTCTCTTCCCCTCAGCCAAGAGGTCCTGATTGTGGATGGTTCTTAACAAAGCACAAGGCTCTCTGTGAGGCTGCAAGCCTTCTGCGGGCAGGCTCTGTGGTTTCCACCTGTTAGCTGCTTCAGCACCAAGAAAACTGCCCTTAGATAAAGCAAAAGTAAAGTGACACAGGATGATGGGGGTTACGGTACCTGAACTTCTCATCCTTGTTTTCCCTGCCGTTAGACAGATAAGGGAATTAGGGCTCTGAAGCTAAACAGAGTGCAGGGCAAATGCCGCTTCTACCATTGAATAGCCATACAGCTGCCAATGAAAAGTCAACACACACAGGCATGCACGCACCCACGCATGCACGCACCACGCACGCACACAAGCACACACTCATGCATGCACAGTTCACCTACTTAGATCGGGACTTTTTCTTTTCCCTCTTTTGTTACTAGCCATGATTCTGATCATGCCCACCAGAATGGCTTCTGGAATCGTCTCTTTCATGACCACTGCTTCCCTAAAATGTCCTTTCCCTGACAATGGAGAGAGGAATTCCCTTTCTTCTTCGAGGCCCAGCACCCTGTCACTTCCAATCTGTTGGATTTCACCCCCTGCACTCATCAGGCAGGTTTACTCCATATCGTAGCGATTGTGCGATTTCTTCCTTCGGTTCTTCGTGGGTGACAATCCTCCACCTTGTAGCACGCATGCCTCCTTCGTCTAATCCCATGCTCTTTCTACAACATATAAGCAGAAGTCCTGTGCTATCAATTTCATAATGACAAGACTATCATATCTCCTCAAACCAGAAGCGACTTCCGTTTTCTCACATGACCCAAAATCAATCTCTCTCTCTCTCTCTCTCTCTCTCTCTCTCTCTCTCTCTCTCTCT
>CABHPR010072427.1:0-13734 GCA_902168415.1 Peromyscus melanophrys | reverse complement strand
GGGGGGGGGGGGGCCTGAAGGCCTACTTTGGAAGGCTCAGGGTTCCTCCACTGGGTAGGGGACTTTCAGCCATTCAGTGGCAGTCCACAGATTGCACCCTCACTGTAGGACTGGCCACAGGGTGAGGACAGCCTTTTCTTTGGGCATTGCTCACTTGAGAAGAAAAGTCTGTAGCAACCTTCTTTCCCTGGTCCAGGTCCCACTGCAGCCTGGAGGCCCTGGGAGAGGACAGCTGCTCTTGGCCCCTCACGAATGGGTCCGAGGCCCCTGGATTTAAGGGGTTTCTAGATCTTTGGGAGGACAGAACTCCCAGCTTCTTTAAAGTGTGCTCCCCCCCATCTTGTCGTCTCCCCCATCCCTTGCTCCTGCTCCACACCCTCCCCCAAGGCTTGCCGCCTCTGCAGCCCACAGCCCCACCACATCCGGCCCTGTCTGAACCCCCCTTCCCCCAAGTGAAAGACAAAAACCAGCCACAGATGTCTTTACCCTTCTCTGGCCTTCCAGGCAGCAATACAGGAGGGAGTGGCCATGGGGAAGGGGCCAGGCTAAGGGCTGCAGCCCAAGCTCCGGGGGCCTCTGAGATGGGGTTTGGGGAACAGTGCCCAGTGTGGGGCCTGCCTCTGGCCTGAGCTCCTGGAAAGCTGCCCCTCTGGCCTCCAGACCTGGGGGAGAGTCAAATTCTGAAGCATTGCTTTTCCAGGCTGGCCTTGGCCATCCCCTCCACCTCCAGAGAGTTCCCACCCCCACAGAGGAAACTTGACTCCAGGAGTTACAGTCTCCCGACTCCGGTGCTTGATGGGGCTTGATGGGGCGCACCTTCTGCCTCCTGGCAGGGACAGAGAATGGAGCATTGTGAAGTGGGCTCTTTGCTCTGCAGAATTCAGACCCCTATATACGTTCCAGTCACCATCTTTTCCACAGGGTCCCGGGTTCCACCGGTCTCCCTCCCTTCTCCCCACAGGCAGGCCAGATGGCTCTCTATTTTATGAGAGAATACACAGAATGAGGTTACAAGGAGAACCTTGGACTGAAAGGCAGGAGGAGACAACTCTGGATGACTGGAGAGTATCCCGATGGCCGGACCAAGGGTCCTTTTCCCAGCTCATGTGCCTATGTGTACATCAGGCCCCTCTGAGCTTTGTGTTGCACAACACGGGTCTCTCTAAGAACTCAGAAACTGTGGGAGGTGAGGAGATGAAGGTGTGGGTAGGTCTCTTCTCCCTGAGCTTTCATTTAAATGGGGACAAAGGAAGTCCAGAGATTGTCCGCCTCACTCCCACCCCACCCCCAGGAGGGAGGTGGCACGGGCAGCTTAATGAATGGCGGGTGGGTTTGTGTCCAGTCCTTTCCTTCCCCTTCAGCAAACTGTTCAGGGGCGAGGACTCCTGGCTGGGGAGGGGACGTGGAGCAGGGAAGAGCGCTTCCCCTGGCAGGAAACCTCACCTGGAAAATGACAAGGAGAGCCACCACCAGCACGTTTTTCATAGGTTTCCCTGTAGGAGACAAAGGAGGTGATGTTACTGCCTGGCCGAGACAAGGCTCTGTTATTAAGGAAAGCAAGCGGGGGATGGGGGGCGGGGGCACCGTTGGGAACTTTCATCCCAGGCTCCAGGCACCGCTTTTGCTGAAAGAGAACATCAGAACCAGATTGTGCGTTTAAACACCTGGCCTGCTGCCCAGCATCCCTGTCTTCACCTCCCTCCCTTCCTCCTCCACTCCCAGGTCTGGGAAAGAAGAGGAACAGCCCCCCCCCTGCTCCCCCCCTTCCTTGGCCCGGCTAGGCTGCTGCTGGTTTGCAGAATCTGCTGTACCCTAACAACCCCTCATGACTGCTGGCTCCACACAGGGGCCTCAGTGGCCCCTCTCTTCCCATTCCACATGATGCAGGAAGAGGAGGCAGGGCCCTGGGGTGGTTGGGGTGTATGCACACATGTCCATCGCTGCCCTGGTGGCAGGATCCACCGGCCTGGGAGCATTTTTGGGTGTCCAGATGTATGGACAGCCACATGAGAAGCCTCACAGATATTGCAAGGGAGGTAGGTTAAGGAAATGGAGAACTGTTTTTTCTCCTTTAACTTGTCTTCTAATCCTCTGTAGACAGAGACCCTTGGTTAGAACAGGCCTGTATGTGCCATAGACAGCTCCTCGTTCTGTTCTGTTTGAGGCTGAGCCTTGGGCCAGCCTGGGCTGCATGTTCTCCTAAGCAAGAAGACAGCTGGCAAAGTAACTTATGCAGACATCTTATCCTTCACTCCCTCCCAGGGACCCTGGCTCTGCCTTCTTTGCCACTGAGACCCTTCTCCAGCCCCCGAATCCCAGTTCCTCAGATCCACAGGAGAGTTCAGTCCCTGTGTGGATGGGACTTGTGAATGCCACCTAGGCCGAACCAGAGTGGAACTTTGCTCCAGGAATCTTCAGGAGGATGGGGGCCCTCTGGAGGCCAGGGAAGCTGCCCAAACCCAGAGTTATGTGTCCTTGGCCATAGCACCACCTGCTGGAGCCTGCGCGACATGACACCCAGCGTGCCCTGCATATTGCTCCAGGCTGAGAGCGCCAGGCTGGGGATTTTAAGCTTGGCCATTCTTAGTACAGGCAGGAAGGGCCTCAGGTCACCAGGTGAACGTTTTCCCCACCTGCACATCTTCCTTCACGCCACCTAGGCACGTCTTACTAAAGCATAGCTCTGTGGTCTATCCCCACTGTGCCTCCCTCCTAAATCCCCAAGAGCTCTTCCTGGCTGTAAGGATGGAGAGTCCCACGTGCTTAGCATGGTGCTCAAGCCTCCAACCATCCGCTTGAAGGCCTTGCCTCCCTAGCTCCTTCCATCCTTTTCTGGGGACAGATAGCCACTGTCCCCTTACCATCAGCTTGCACTAGAACATCTGCAGCCAGGAGTGGGAGCATCACCACGTGGCCTCACAGGCCCCCTCTCTCACTCCCCCTTCCTAACTGAATTACCCCTTGAGCCCCCGTGCTCAAGGCCACGTGTTCACTGTTAACCACATTCTCTTCAGGGTCTGATGCACAGCCCTCCCTCCCCTGACTCATTTTGGTGTTCGGCGCTCGAGGTTTCTTTCAACACGTCAACGTCTTTCGGTTACTGCAGAGAAAGCTCAGTCTGACTGTCAGTGAGAGCGAGAAACCCTTGGGGGACAAGAACTGTTTCTGTTTTACTCTGTTCGCCCCTTCTCCTGGGTCCTTTGCAGCCACTGTGGGGAGGGGCTGGCTCTAGGGTGTGTGAATGAAATTGATTTCTCATTCCAGGGAGGCTGGATATGACGTGGGGGTGAGGGGTTGGTGATCCAGGACAGGTCATTTTCAAGACAATTTCCCAGGGATCTTGGGGGAATTCGAACGTGTGGTGGCAGAGGGACCTGTCAGCGGCAGTGAGTCAGACAGCTCCTTGTCTGTCAACAGTTATAAAGCCATCACTCTTGGGCAGCAGTTGGGAATGTCAGGGTCGAGTTTCCTGAGTTCTTGGGTTTACAGACTGAGTCTGATGAAGGAAAAATTCCCTAGCACTCCAGCCTAACGCCTAATCCCCTACTCCACCACACCCTACCCCAGCCTGGGAAACCTTCTCCTTCTCAGGTTCTAAAACTCCCACCTGCTCATTCCCCCAGAAAACCATGGCTGCCTATCATCCGGCCCCAGAGACACCTCACACGTTTTCCTCTCTGGACCTTCTCAGCCACCGTAGGGACATGGGGGAGGGAGGAGGCAGAAGCAGGGCATCGGTAAGGGATCCAGAGAGCAAATGGGAAGCAGAGATGGGAAAGCTGATGGGATCTTGATGTGAGGGGACCAAATCCTTCACTCAATGATACAGTTGGTACTGACTGAGCTCTCTTTCAGTGTGCTGTCCACACATGGGCGCTCTCACCCCGTCCTCATGGATACCCTGTAAGATAGTCATGGGAGGAACCAGAAGCACAAGGCTTCCCCAGGGTGATGTTGGCCCACTAGCTGTGGAAACTGCACTCCTAACCCCTCTTGGTACATTTCTTCCCCTCACAACATCTTGGAAGCTACTAATTGTATTCCTTCTGTATTCTAGAGAATAGAGAGGCCCAGAGATGTTAAGCTGTTTGTCTGGAGTCACTAAAAAGTAGATCAGAGATGTGGATGAGATATCTAGCCTGCGTTCTCACGACTGAGTCATGAGACATTTCTGACTGGCCTCCTGTGTAGAGGGTCCTCCACAAATCAAGGCGACTCTTGCCCCCTGTACTACATTGTCTCTGTCACTGGTTGTCCATTTCTGTCGTTTCTACACCTCCGTCTCTTGAAGCCGGTCCCTCCTCTGTCTTGACCCAAGGCTTTGTTGTTCCTAGGGCTTTCAAAAACACGGATTTCATCTATTTACCCGTCTATGTGGAAAGAAGGAAAACTCTTTGCTGGCTCCCATTCCTTTTAGGATGATGTATGGACTCCCTGATGCTGTCACGCAGAACCGTAAGGATTACCCTAGCCTGGCTCCCTTATTGGCACTCTCCCTTCCCCCAGTCCCCTTGGCCTGCGCCTTTCCCAAGGTGTATGTGCGGGTGCATACCCTTATGGTGGCCGGAGGTTGACATCAGGGGTCTTCCTCAGTTTCTGGCCACCCTATTTATTTATTTATTTATTTATTTATTTATTTATTTATTTATTTATCCACTATTTATTTATCTATTATTTATTTGCCTGTTTATTTACTTATTTATTTATTTGCCTGTTTATTTACTTATTTATTTATTTATTTATTTATTTATTTATTTATTTATTTATTTATTTATTTATTTTTGAGACAGGGTCTCTCACTGAACCTGGAGTTTTCCAATTCTGAAGACTGGCTGGCCAGCGAGCCCCAGGGATCCATTGTCTCTGCCTGCCTAGGGCTGGCATTGGCTGTGTGCACTGCTACCACCAGCTTGTGAACAGAGGTCCTGAGGCTCCAAGCTCAGCTACTCACGCTTGTGTGTCCATCAGTTTCCTGACTGAGCCGACTCTCTGCTCCCTCATTTACCTTATTGACTTCTGATGGCTACAGAATCTGAAAGTTCCTGCCACATCCTGGGCCCTTACGTCTTCTTTATTTGGCTTGACAACTTCTACACACCCTTCACAAATACAGCGTGAATGCGTCCCTGATCCATGTTCACAGTTTTGTTTTCTAATCTTGTCCTCATGCCCCAGGGAGTGCTGTATCTCACGGTAGCATGTTGACATACAAGTTACTCTCCCCACCAGACAGACTGACTATTCATAAAATTCTCATTGAATGACACAGGTGACCGGAAGAAAACGCCCTGCGAAGAGCAGAGTTTTCTCCTAGCTACCCCCGGCTACAGTGTTGCTCTCCACAGCCAGGTTTCTGGAGGACCGGGAGGGACTGACCATGAATCCCCTTCTGACACCATCTACGGATCAGCGGTGAGACACAAGTCTCTCATGGGTTCCTTTTTCTTATCTCTGCTTTTGAGAAGTTGTGCTGAGATCTGTGGTCCCGTTTCTCGAAGGTGGGGAGGGCACTTCAGAGCTGCTCATTCAAATCACGAAAGAGGCCGGCTCAGCCCTGGCTTGGAGTTTTTCATTTTGTATAACAGAAACCTGGCCTCCTCACCCACCTCTTGTCTCTGCTGGGCAGACGGAGAGTGAAAAACAGATTCTTTGTGGCCCACCCGCCCTTCCAACGGTCCCGGAGCCTGTTTTGAGCAAAGGTTCTTAGCAGTTTCCCCTCATACCAGTATTTCAGGGTTAGCTGTTGGGGTGCTTTTGAGTTGAGTAAAAAAGCAAGACTATCCTTTCTTCCAGGACCAGAGGTTGCCCTGCCTTCTTTGTCAAAGCCATGAGTCTAGCATCCCCAAACCTAGTCCAGGAGAGACACTTTATGATGTTCCCAGTGCCAGGAAGGCAGGTGTCCACCCCTGTTTGTGTCAAGCGTTTAGACCCTGAACTGACCAACTGGGATGGGAGAATTTACACCATGGAAATTAGCAAGCGCTAGAAAGTCAGAACTTTTCCTCTCTCCTGGGAGTCACTTTTCAGAGGTTAATATAGGGAAGGTGGAGAAGGTCTTTGGTGGACAGTGTGGGCACTCTGGGACTATGGTTGGTGGAGGTAGATACCTGGGGAGCAGGCTTAGAAAGCAGGCTGGGGGCAGGACAAGCTGGAATAGACAGATATTCAAAATCTAAAACCTTCTTGGAGTGATTGATTTCATCCATCTATCCATTATCCATCCATCATCCATCCATTATCCATCCATCCATCCATCCATCCACCCATCCATCCATCTCATCAACATTTTCTAACTACACCCTGAAACATCTGGGAGGCAGAGGTGTAAGACTCAAACTCTGCTTCCCCTGAGTTCCCAGCCAGCAGAGGTGGTCACCACTATGTACCTTCCACAGCTGAATCCAGACCCAGGGTGCAATGCATGCTGGGCAGGGGAGGCAGAGATAAAGGCGCTGTTGGCTGTGGTGTGGCGGGGAGGGGTGTGAGGGCAGCACCAGGGAACCTTCACTTTTTAAAGTCAACCCCTTGTGGCTTTGAGGCCACAATAGTGCTTTACTTGCTGATGAGCGGAACCCTCTAGGAACCTGGCCCTTTTAGCCTCCGCGGGGTCTGACTCTGCAGCGGAGATTTAAGATTTGTAACTGGGGTGTCCAGAGGCGATCTACTTACTTAGCGCCTCCTGGGACTTCCCTGGCGCTTTGCTATAGTAGAGATGGAGGCTAGACTGGAAGAAGGACTTTTTACTGACAGGAGCGGTCTGCTGGGCTGTGGTGGGTGGAGTTTGTTTAGGGGCTGTGCTGTGCTATAACTTCTCTACATGGAACGCCCCCCCCCTGACCACTCCATTTCATGTTAATCACTGGTTCTTTAACTTGCAAGAGGCACCAAGGTAATGGGATGTGTGGGAGGGAGAGACAGACAGACAGAGACAGAGAGACAAAGAGAGACAGAGAGACAGAGGCTGCAGCTTGCATTTGTATTGCATGACACACAACACACAACACTGTCCCCTTCAATTTACTCTTTCTTATAAACCCATAGGGTTGGGGATTTAAATCCTAGTTTAACAGGAGAGAAATGAGGGACTCAGAGACGGGGCAGGGTGTCCTGAGGTGCCAGAGAGCATCAACTATCACTTCCCAGCCCACAGCAAGTTCTATCCAGGTCAATGAGGTCAGCCTGCCACAGTCTGCATTCCCTGCTTTAGAAGATGCCACTTTATTCCCCTTGTCCATTCTGGCATCTGAAAGAGCAGGTATACCCTCTCAGGGATCAATAGGATGACATTATCTGAAAGCAGCCACCAGTTCACACCAACAGCCCTGATTTCTCTGGTGGCACCCCTCAGGACCCTTATCCCTACCTCCACACTCATTGGCCAGAGTCTGGTTTAATGTCAAAAGTCGGCTTCCTCTCCCGTGAAGAGGTTTACTCACCCAGGTCCATGATGCTTTCTGGGTGGCTGAAGTCACACAGGAGGGCTGTTCTTGCAGTCTCTGTCTCTAGCTACTCCTGTCTGGGAGGAAGTGGTGTGAGCGAGCCCCTTTTAAGTTGTGAGTGAAGCCACCCTCCTCCCTGCCCCTCCCACACCTGCTCCTCCCTCTTCTGGGACCACAGGGTATGAAAAGAGTGACAGCCCTCCCCAGTGGTCACGGGATCCTGAATCATAGGTCATTTTATTCAGAAAGCTCCTGGTAGCACCTTGTAGAGCCTCTGTCTACATCTGTGAGTGACTGGCCGGCTGCGGGGTGATGCTCAGAAGTCAGAGAGGGGGTTCATCCTTCTCTTTGTTTTGAATGAAACTCTTTTTAAATCGGCATAAACTTGGTCAACAGCTACTGTCCCAGCATCCACCTGCACAATTAGTGTGAGGTCCCTTGAGTGCTCTGGCCATCAAGGACGGGCTGGTAAGCCTTCAATGACAAAACCACAAAGTGAAAGTTTAAGAGTTTGTTTTCAGATGCTAGATATGAGAGTGCCTGTAAGCCCCAGGTTCTCTCTACCAACAGAGAGGACATAGGAGCCTATGCCTTTATCTATATAGATATAGTTATCTATATAGACTATATAGATAATGGTCTAAGCCATTATCCAAACTGGCTCTGTATGGAGAGCTTTTGTTTTTATTTATTCTTATTTTTTGAGACAGGGTCTCATTTATCATATAGCCCAGGCTGGCTTCACATTTGCCACGTAGCTGAGGATGACCTTGAACTTGTGGTTCTCCTGCCTCAGCCTACCCTGTGCTGTGATGAATAGGCATGTGCTACCATGCCCCATTTCCCCCATAGGGAGACTGATAATTAGTGTTTTAAATGAAAAGATTATTTGTATTAATTTTATTGTTGCGTATGTGTGTATGATATGTGTCCACATGTGTGTCTGCGTGCATTCGTATGCATGAACATGGTTGTGTGTGGAGGTCAGAGGGCAATCTCCCTTTTGTTAGAGGCAGAGTGTCTTTGTCATGTCCCCCATGACATACTACCAGTTGAGTTGGCCTTCAAGCTTCTAGCGACTCTTGTCTCAGCTCCTGTCTCATTGGAGGAATGCTTCTTATGTAGGTTCTGGGGATTCGAACTCAGTTCCTCATGTTTGCGAGGCAAAGCTTTTTTATCCACGAGCCATCTCCCCAGTCTAATTGGTGGGTTTAAAGTTAACATAGAGACCATGCTGGGCCTGTTAAGTGGCCACTGTGTTCTAGAGCAAATATCTGAATGTTCTGCTTCCAGGAGAGACACCTGTACATTTTTGTCTCTGGCCACTGGCTGTAGCCAATTCAGTGAAGGATAGTACCTGACATGGAGTTCAGAATGACTTGGCCTTGCTTCTGTATTAAATAGTTAAAAACAGTTGCCATGGCAGCATAACACCAAGCACTCACTTTATCCCCTTGTTCTGCTCAGCATATAGGGACTACATTTCCCAGACTGCTTTCCCTTTGGCTTCTGGGGAGAACTGGCCATTGAGCACTAGGGAGATACAGGATGTCTCTTTTTCTTTCTTTCTTTAAAAAATAAAACACTGCCGGGCGGTGGTGGCGCACGCCTTTAATCCCAGCACTTGGGAGGCAGAGCCAGGCGGATCTCTGTGAGTTCGAGGCCAGCCTGGGCTACCAAGTGAGTTCCAGGAAAGGAGCAAAGCTACACAGAGAAACCCTGTCTTGAAAAACAAAAAACAAAAACAAAAACAAAAAAAACCAACAGTTTTATTTAGACATAGTTCATATATGATAGCATTCACCTTTAAAAAAAAGATTTGTTAATTTTTACGTGTATGAGGGTTTGCCTGAATGAACTTGTGTGTATGACATGTGTGCCTCGAGCCTGTGGAGGTCAGAAGAAGGCATCAGATTCTCTGGAACTGAAGTTACAGGTGGTTGTGAGCTGCCATGTGGGTGCTGGGAACCGAACCTGGATCCTCTGTAAGAGCATCAAGTGCTCTTAACTGCTGAGCCATCTCTCCAGCGCCAACATTTCCATGGTGTGTATATAGTCACAGAGTTTATTTCACCACAGTAAATTCGGAATCATTTTTAGTCTCCTGCCATTATTACCAGTGATTCCCATTTCTTTTCTTCCCATACACATAGCCCCAGGCCTACTTTCTTCTGTAGATTTGCTTCTGATGGTTATTTCATATAAATAGGCATATGCCGTATGTGACCTTTGCATCTGTCTTCTTTCAATTAGGTTATTCTGTGTGTAGTATGTTTCGATTGTTCATTACTTTCTATGGCTGAATAGTATTCTATTGTATGGATATACTACACTTGTTTTGTTCATCATCAGTCGGCTATGTGGATTGTTTCTACTAAACAGTAGAAACAATGAGTATTGTTGCTATGGATATTTGTATACAAGTCATTAGTCTTATTTACTTTTCTATTCCTGTGAAGAGACACCACGACCAAGATGAGTATTAAAAGAAATCATTTAATTGGGGGCTTGCTTATAGTTTCAGAGGGTGAGTCCATGGCCATTATGGGAGGACATGGCAGCAGGCAGGCAAAGAGGGTGCAGGAGCAGTAGCTGAGAGCTTTCATGTTGAGACAACTGAGAGAGAGAGAGAGAGAGAGAGAGACAGAGACAGAGACAGAGACAGAGACAGAGGCAGAGAGACAGAGGCAGAGACAGAAACAGAGAGAGACACACAGAGAGAGAGACAGAGAGAGAAATTGAAATCAGTGTGGGCTTTTGAAAACTCCTCCATCAAGGCCACACCTCCTGACCCTTCTAAAACAGTTTCACCAACTGGGGACCAAGTAAGTATTCAAACAGATGAGCCTATGAGGCCCATTCTCATTCAAACTACCACATCCTTTATCCCAGAAGTTTCTCTCTCATCCCATCTATTATTATTATTATTTTCATCTCACTTACTAGGCACATGTGTTACATCTCTAGCAAGACACTGAAGCTGGGCCCTTGAGACTGCTGTCTTGTTAGGTCAGGAGAACTGAAAAGTCAAAACAGGGACTTTATAATTGAAGCTCTTATGAAAGCCCCTGGTACCCTGAGGACCACTGTGGTCCACTCTGTGATGAGCATGTAGTTTGTGTATGACAGTGAATCCTATGGGTTCTTAGTCTCCAACTGCAGCATCACAGATGCTCCAATGTATTATACAAAGGCAAGTCCACAGGAGAAACCAATTTAAAAAAAAAAGTACCCTGGGCATCTGTGCACAACTCCATCTTTGGCTTTTTGAAACTGTCTGCCTTATGGAAGTGGAGGCCGTTTGACAATGTACACTTAAGTAGCAGGTGCTTAGTGAGCAGTTGGTTGATGGATGGGGTGACTTCAACTTTTCCCTGAGATGGTGCCCCTTATCTTCCTTATTACTCCTTTATTAAAAATTGACTGCAGGAGCAGGGCAGTGGTGGCGCACACCTTTAATCCCAGCACTTGGGAGGCAGAGGCAGCCGGATCTCTGAGTTTGAGCCAGCCTGGTCTACAGAGCGAGTTCTAGGAGAGCCAGGGCTACACAGAAAAACTCTGTCTTGAAAAACCAATAAACAAATAAATATAAAAAAAGAAAAGAAACTGACTACAGAGCCCATTTGAAGCAGTAGCATGAGTAGAATTTGTATTATGACAAAGTAGATAATCTTGATCCTATCTGATTTTCAGCTATTTTAAAGCATTTATTGAGAGAGAGAGAGAGAGAGAGAGAGAGAGAGAGAGAGAGAGAGAGAGAGAGAGAATGCTTGTTGAGGTCAGATGACATTTTGCAAGAGTTATTTTTCTCTTTCTAACATGTTGGCTCCTGGGATCAAACTCAGGTTGTTAGGCTTGGCAGCAAACACCTTTACCCACTAAGCCATCTTGCCCACCCCAGAACCCTATCTGATTTGTTTCTGTAATGATCTCATTTATTCATTCAACAAATATTTGATGTAAGCTTCTGTGTTTGGCATGGTAATGAACTGCACTGACCCAAAGACAAGCCTACATCATGATCCCTGGCCTTGCTAAGTTTACATGGCGTGTGTAGTTTATTTGGATGGTTATAATAAAATACCACAGGCTGGGTGGCTTAAACAACAGAAATGGGCTGGGTGTTGTAGCTAGAGTTTTCCTGCCGGGCCCACAGTCAGGACAAACCTCTCTCACCCGCCAGTCCCACAGCCGCTCAGACCCAACCAAGTAAACACAGAGACTTATATTGCTTACAAACTGTATGGCCGTGGCAGGCTTCTTGCTAACTGTTTTTATAGCTTAAATCAATCCATTTATATAAATTTATACCTTGCCACATGGCTTGTGGCTTACCGGCATCTTCACATACTGTTTGTCATGGTGGCGGCTGGCAGTGTCTCCTCAGCCTTCCACTTCCCAGAATTCTCTCCTCCTTGTCCCGCCTATACTTCTTCCTGCCTGACCACTGGCCAATCAGTGCTTTATTTATTGACCAATAAGCAACATGTTTGACATACAGACCATCCCACAGCAGGGTGTGGTGGCACACGCCTTTGATCCCAGCACTCGGGAGGCAGAGGCAGATGGATCTCTGTGAATTGGAGGCCAGCCTGGTCTACAAAGTGAGTTCCAGGACAGTCAGAGGTGTTACACAGAGAAAACCTGTCTTGAAAAATCGAAAACCAAAAACCAAGAAAAAAAAGTCCCATAACAACAGAAATGTATTTCTTCATGGTTTTGGAGGCTGGAAGTCCCGAGTCGAGGTCCAGCAGGGTCAGTTTCTGGTGACGGCACTCACATACCCATCCTACTGAATCTGGACCCTACTCTTAGGATTCTGTATAATTTTAATTACTTCATTAGATGTTTTAATCTTCAAATCCAGCCATTTCAGGGTTAGGACTTCCACATAGGATATTTTGGGGTGATGGTGGTGGGAAATATCCAGTTCACAGCAAGGACGATGGACAAAGATGTGATTATCAACTGAGGATTCTGTAATCTGCACACTCAGAGGCTGAGGCAGAAGGATCGCCCCAAGTGTAAGGCCAGCTGGGGCTGCATATAGAACACCAGATCTGTCAACTTTACAGAGTGAGACTCCATGACCAAAAAATCAAGCCAAACACAATGAGACAAAGAAGAAGACACAATTGTTCCCAAGCAATATGAGAAGAGGAAAAGCACCCATTAATATGTTCCCCCTAAGTTAGGGGCGGGCTCAGAAGGACATGAAGGTAGAAAAGACTTCTGGGAGCTTAACAAATATCAATTGGTAACGTTTGCTTGTGAGGCACCAAAGCCTTCACTGCATTATTTTTATGATTTTATATATCGTATTTCATGGTATTTAAGAAACAATGAAAGGCACCGTTGACTACAACATGGCAAGAATTAACTTTGGGGACAAGCTTGACATAGCATAGGAATGGTAGGAAGCCAATTAAGACGCCCGTGGGACAGGGGTACCAGGAGGGGTGTGGAGTGGTCCAGGAGAGGGAGGAAGGCAGTGGTGAGTGGTCAGAAGAAACGTTATAGGCAGAAGTCTCACTCGCTCAACTTCAAAAGGGTTGCTGAACTTGGTAGTTTGGAGGGCAGAGAGAGCCACACTGTTTAACCTGGCCTCATTTCAGCGATGTGGCCGCTGGGCCAGATTTCTGGCTTTGATACCTGCTTATTGGCTATGCTGTGTTTGGCATGTAAGACAGCTTTGGCTTGTGTGTTAATGAGGCTCTGTGTTGCTATGAACGTGGTGACATGCTAGATTTTTCTTAGGTGCCAGTCCGTGTCAGTCTGCCCATCCATCCATTCATCCAGCAACCATTTACTAAACACCTACTGGTGAGGTTTTGGGGGTAGTTACTCAGACTCTAGGGTCTATCAGCCATGGTCTGGGGCTTCTAACCAGTGACAATAACATCTCCTGGTTTCTCTGCAGCTTCCATGTTTCCAAGCACACTCTCCATTGCCACAAGTTCAAGGCCAGCTGGGACTGCATATAGAGTCCCAGACCTGCCAAGTTTACAGAGTGAGACTCCATGACCTTATCTCACGTAACACTCATGTTGTTGTGTTTGGTAGGTTTCTATTTGGTGACTCCAGAAACTGAGACTTAGAAGTGATATGACCTTTAGCTCCAAGCTAAGGGGCTTTTCTCCTTATGTCAAGCTAGCTCCTGATGATGTAGGGCCTGGCCTTCAGGGACTAAGTCCACAACTGACTCTCACCTCTCTGCCTGGAAAAGATTCCATCACACAAGGCTGGTTGTGCTCTCTCTGTTCTCCGAGAATGCATGCCACTGTTTTTTTGGGGA
>CABHPR010072423.1:0-12311 GCA_902168415.1 Peromyscus melanophrys | reverse complement strand
CTTTCACATGTGTGAGTGTGGAGGCCAGAAGCTGACATCAACTGTCCTCAAGTGCTCTCCACTGCTGTGTGATATTTGTTTGTGTTCTGGCAAATAAAGCTTGCCTAGCCGGGCGGTAGTGGCGCACGCCTTTAATCCCAGCACTCGGGAGGCAGAGGCAGGCGGATCTCTGTGAGTTCGAGGCCAGCCTGGGCTACCATGTGAGCTCCAGGAAAGGCGCAAAGCTACACAGAGAAACCCTGTCTCGAAAAACCAAAAAAACAAACAAAAAAAAAAAATTAGGTTTGTCCACAAACAAAAAACGGAGACTGGAGAGATGGCTTAGAGGCTAAAGGCGCTTTCCTCCAAACCCGAGGACAGAAGTTCGACCCCCAGGACCTACCTGGGGAACACGAGCGTGCTTTTAACAGTACTCAGGGTTCTGCTCAGCCCACTGTCCTTAGTGTATTCAGATCTACTCTTCTTACTCTGGACCAAACTCAGTGCTGAAGGCAAGAAAAAACCTCGCCCTAGGGTGGTCGGAGGCCCCCATCTCCTGGGCTCTCTGCCCTGTCAATACTTTTATGAGTTAGGATGCCTTTCAAGCAAGGGTATATTATATAGGAAGAGAGTACTATGTCCTATACGGCTTGAAAATAATTTCCCCGGGATGTATTCTCAGTAAACAGCTGTCAGTGTAACTGTGTACCAGGGTTACAAAGTAAAATATAGGGCAGCCAATTATCTTCAAATTTCAGATAACTATCAGAAATATATCCGCAATATTGCCACATTCTAGTGTACATATATGGTGCTATATTTTGTATTTTTATTTGCTGAATACCTAACCATATGTGTCCAGCATCCTACTGAGCGAGTCACATAGGTTCCTTGATTGGCTCTCATGTCCATGGGATGGATAATGGGCTCAAGCTCACACTGTTGTACTTTACTAGAATTCGAAGCATCTGCAAAACAGCCACAGTCAACACACTCTCTACCCTCTTGTTTTCCAAAATCCCTCATCCTTTGTCTTCTGGGAAGGACCCAGATAAAACTGTCCACTCTTCTCATGAATCCCATGCAACTCAAATCCCAAACAACTTGCAGTTGACTGATCCCTGTGTTTACCCATGACAACGACAAACACTGACCTTTCAACTTCCCACTGTCTCCTAGTTGATTAGTTGAAGTTAGAAACTGTACTCACTCCCTGAAACTAGTCAGAAATAAACGTTTCTGGGTCTTCTGCTGAGGGTTAACTATAAACCATAAACCACCCTAACCATAAATCATCCCATCCCTCCATGCCAGGGTTAGATGGAGCTCCTGCTCTCCCTATTGCAATAACCTGAATAAAATCCATCTGCTTAACTGTCCAGGTTTTGTCTTTGGTAAAATGAATTACATGAGGTAGAGCCCTCGGGGGCTTGGCAGTTAAGAGCACTGGCTGATCTTTCAGAGGACCAGTTCGATTCCCAGCACCTACAGGGCAGTTTACAACCATCTGTAACTATAGTTCTGGGGTCTCTAACACCCTCTTCTAGCCTCCAAGGGCACTGCATGTACATGGTACATAAACATACATGCAAGCCGAATAAGCATACATGTGAAAAATAAAATTCAGGGCTAGAGAGATGGCTCAGCCATTAAAAACTTCCAGAGGACCCAAGTTCAATTCTCATACCTACTTGGTGGCTCACAACCATCTGTAATTCCAATTATTGGATGCTTATTTATTTATTTATTTATTTATTTTGGACTCCACAGGCACTGCACATGTGGGGTGCACAAACAAGACACACATAAATAAAAATAAATGCATAAAATACGAACAAATACATTTTAAATTTAAAAAGATATGTTTACAAAGGTGTGTGGGAGGGGATGCCTCAGAATTCACAGAACCAACCTAACCCAGGCGACTGTGCCTCTGAGCTCTGACCAACAATAAAAATACCTCTGGGGAGCAGAAAGACAGCGCAGTCGGAAACTGCCTGCTGTATAAGCGTGAAGATCTGAGTTCAGCTGTCCAGCACCCACAGAAGAGGTGAATGTGCCGGTGTGCCTCTGTAATCCCAGTGCTAGAGTCACTGGGGGGCAGGGACAGATGGATCCCTGGAGTTCACTGACCAGCCAGCCTACCCAAATTGACGAGATCCAGGTTCAGTGAGAGACCCTGTCTCAATCAATCAATCAATCAATCAATCAATAAAATGAAGAATTACAAAAGGAGGGTTTTTTTTTTCTATTTATTATGAATACAGGGATCTACCTGCATGTATGCTTACACACCAGAGGAGGGCACCAAATCCCATTACAGATAGTTGTGAGCCATCATGTGGTTGCTGGGAATTGAACTCAGAACCACTGAGGCATCTCTCCAGCTCCCTCAAGGAGGGTATTTTTACATTCACCTTTGGCCTCCACATTCACTTGAAAGCACATGCACAGACCTGCACACACATGTACATAGACCACACACATACACAAGTGTAAACGCATACATGGAACCCTCCAGAGTTTTTTCACTTCTGGTGCGTTTGCCTGATTGCTGGGATTATGCTGACTGTATCAAGCACGTCTCTCCCGTTTGGTAACTACAGATTCAGAGTAATCTGACAACAACCATGTTGACTTATAGCTGTCATGATCACTCTTGAGTAATCCTGGTTGGTTTCCCACAAATAGTTTCTCAGCATACCATAAATAGCCAAATCCATGAGAGCGGTATGGAGGACTGGAGGACTGGACCCTGACTCTATGATATTAGCCTGAGATAAACCAGGTACATTCCAGCTTGAATGAAGGCACTTTTGTCCTGACTGCTGTAGAAAGCCCCAAGTTGTAAAGGTCGTTTGACCCAAATTGTAGAGATCTACCTGCAAGTCACACTTCTGTTGGTAAATCTCCAGTAAGCCGAACTCTGTGCAACCTTGGATCAGTCCACCGCATACTGTCACAGGGCACCGTGGGCCAGCTCTCAAACTCTGGGACTGAGCTGTTTGAGAATAATAGCATACTGAGCTCATCCCCTCCCTGACCACAGAGATAAGTAGATGGTCCAGATGACTAAATTTACTCCATCCCTCTGGCCGCAGATTAGTTCAGAATGATCATGTGACCTGTTTGAGCAAGTCCAAACAGCCAGTAACCATCCTTTCCAGGGATTCTTTTCTACTGAAGTGTGATCACATCACTGTAAATGGCACCCAGGGAAGCCTACAGTCATGTTCTTCACCATGTAGAAAAGTCTGAGAAAATTAAACCATCACCCAGAAAGCTGCAGAGAAAGTGCTGGGGTCTGAAGAACCAGCCTGCCTCCATCTTAGGCTTAAAAGCCATCTTGTAGTAAAGACACACTAGGTTCCTTCCTGTTTATGATTAAACCTCTGTTTCTCAAGGATTGGGCTCTGCCCCACCTGTAACCTTAACTACAAATGGTTCTGTACTGCCTGTTCCAGGAATAGCAATCATGTTTGTGTTTCAGAAAGTTGTTTATAACCAACTTCCAACCCTACGTTTGTTTTAGAAGGTTATATGACCACCTATGACTTACCTTGTTATGACTACCTGTTGTTATGATCACCTTATTGTGCCCACCTTGCAACCTTGTCTGTTTCAGGAGGGACTAACTTGTTACACTTATGTTCTGCTCAGGTAACCCCACCTATTTTGCCTGCTAAATCCCCCATTTGGAAACCCCTTACCCCTGAGCTACAAAAGCCTTGTCTTCCTCACATCCACTGCTGAACTCTTGAACCCCACCTTAGGGGGAGGCAGCCCATGTACACAAATTTTAAAAAAGCTTGCTTTAATTAATTGCCTGCTTTGATTAATTTGCCCATGATGATTAGGGTTGGTGGTCTTTCCCATCTTTGGAATTAATAGGTCCCTGGTCCCAGGCCCTGGGGTCCCTGCCCTCATCCCTGCAGCTCCTCCATCCATTCTGTGAGCCACACTTTCTCCAGCATCCTCTGATGCACTGTTGTTTTCTCCTTAAATGGGGTCAAGTTGGGTTTCTATTGCAACCAAGAAGGCCTAGCTAATAGAGGCATAATTTCTACATATGCCTTCAAATGGGAAAAGAGACTAGCTTGGCTATGCGCACATGAAACCCATTATTTCACTTCTGACACTAGACGTGTGGAGGCTTTCCTCTATACATTGAGTAATCTCTTGCAGACACAAACTGGGTGTGCAGTAATTCAGGTCTGATAGTAGCAACCTGGAGCTGCAGTCAGATCCCGTTAAATAAGGGCTCAGTCTACAAGAATTTCTCCACAGTTCAGATGCCAATAACACGGCTAACCTATTCTAACCAAACGACTCTAAATCAAGGTTCTTTGGGCCCCTCCTTGGGTTCTATGAATCTGTTAGGCTGGCACATTAAATCAGGGAAATGTTTGCTGGTTCATTATAAAGCATATTGTAAAGGATACAGATAAATGGGTAGATTATAAAGTGGAACACAGGTAAGTAAAGATGAGGCCCTTGAGAACCCTCTAAGCCCCGGCATGGTCTGGCAGTCAGAAAAGGGAATTCAGGGATTTTTATGGTGGCTGCCTTATGATTGACGTGGAAATCTCCCGGCCTCTAATCATGGTTTTCTCTTTCTGGTGACCAGTCTCTAGCCAGGAGCCTGCAGAGGGTTACTTCACTGGAACATAGACACTCCTATTGCCTAGGAAAGTCCAAGGGATTCGGAGATGTGCGTCAGGAAGAAGGGGAGGGCGTATGCCGGGACCAAATCTGCTTTATTACTTACAATGTCGTGTGAGCTCAAGGGCTTCTGCAACGGAGGGCTCATTTTTAATTTTTTAGACTTTATTTTTTATTTATTATGTGCACAATGTTCTGCCTGCATGTCTGCCCGCACGCCAGAGGAGGCCCCCAGATCTCATTACAGATGGTTGTGAGCCACCATGTGGTTGCTGGGAATTGAACTCAGGATCTCTAGAAGAAAGCATTCAGTACTCCTAACCTCTGAGCCATCTCTCTAGCCCCTCATTTTTTATTTTTAAGATTTATTTTTATTCCTATTTATTTGTATGTCTATGTGAATTTATGTCACATGTGTTTAGGAATCCAGGGAGGCCAGAAGAGGTTGGTTGATTCCCTAGATCTGGAGTTACAGGTGGTAGAAAGGCACCTGACCGGGATACTGGGAACCAAACTCAGGTCCTCTGGAGCAGCAAGCAGGCACTGTTGAAGCCCTGGGCCATCTACCCAGTCCCTGTTTCTTTATGGACTGCCCAGAGGAGGCTTCTTGGCAGCAGCCTCATTTTCAAGGATCTGGATTGGCTTCTGATCCATACAATCTTTGTGTATGTGGGTGATGGTTTGAATTTGAAACACACACCCCCGCCACAGACTCCTGTTTGGAATGCTCAATCCCTCACTGGTGGCACGGTTTGGATGGGCTTTGAAAGGGTTAGGAGGTGTGATTTGGCTGGTGGGGTAGGTCTTTGGTGCTGGGCCTCCGAAGGTCTCACCAACTCCTGTGTCCAGTCTGGTGCTTCCTGTTTCTGTCTCCATGGATGTCTCCATGGCTTCCCTGCCATGCTGGACTGAGGCCTCTGAAACTATGAGACAAAACAGAGCTTTCTTCCCTAAAGTGATTTTGTCACAGTGACCAAAAAGTGACCAATCCTGGTCTAGTCCATACCACCCTGTACAATTAACAGTTATCTGAACTGTCACACTCTCTCAGTTATGCCTCCTCTTAAGAGTTCTTCTGAACTTTAGGACAACTGAGTGATACTTAATACAAGACTTAAAGATTATTTATTTACCAATTATTAATTTAAATTTATTACACTTGAGGGAGGGGGTGGGCAGCTTGCAGAAATTGGTTCTTTCCTTCTGCATGTGGACTCCAGGGATCAAACTCAGGTTGTCAGGCTAAGAAGGCTTGGTAGCAAGCATCTTTATCCGCAGATCCATCTTGCTGATCCAGTTTATTATTTCATATGCATGTGTGTGGGCCTGTGTGAATTTATGCACACCATGTATATACAGGAGCCAGAAGGGGCTAGAAGAAGGTGTTGGTCCCCTGAATGGGAGTTACAGCCAGTGATTATGAGTCTCCAGATGTGGGTGTTAAGAACTGAATCTAGGTCCTCTACAAGAGCAGTAAGTGCTCACAACCTTTGAGCCATGTCTCTTAGCCCCTAACAACCTAGATTTACAGCTTCCTCTGCTCAGTACCAAAGTGTCTATGTCCTCACTGTTCCACAGGTTCAAAGCAATTTACTGAGCCAAATGGCTCAACTTCCAGGCTCTTAGAACTTGCCAAAGCACTCATTTACTTCACAGGTTTATGCCTGACCTCTCTAGCTTTCTCAAAGCAGGACAGATCCTAACAGTGGGCCCAAGGAAAAAAATTCAAAATATTAATTATGAAAACTTCAAATAAATGGAAAAGTAATGACTACTTTAATGAATCCCCATAAACCCATCACTCAGATTCAAGGATTATCAAGACATTGCTGCTGGGAAAAACTTGACCTCACAGTAAATCCTTGGAATATGCAGAATGCTTCAGCCAACTTCTTCAGCTACATGCTGGACATCAAAGGCACTGGCCAAGCTCTGCATTCAGGGGGTGGGAAAACATCAGAGTCTTCAACCCTCTGTGGCCCCGACCCTGAATACTCTAGAGGGGTACATGAGTGTGGGAATGGGGGAATGGGTCTCTGTGACATGTCCCACAATTCACGAATGGCTTCATCTCTATTTTCAAAGATTAATTTTTATTTGTGTTTATGTGTCTGTGTGAGTGTATGCCATGTATGTGTGGGTGCCTGTGGAGGCCGGAAAAAAGGGCACCAGATCCCCTGGAGCCAGAGTTATCAGCAGCTGTGAACTACCACTGTGGATGCTGAGAACTGAACTCTGAGCTTTGGGAAGACCAGAGCTCTCTCTCTGTCTTTTAAAAAATTACATTTTCTGGGACTGGAGAGATGGTTCAATGGTTAAGAGAACTGAGTGTTCTTCCAGAGGACCTGGATTCAAGTCCCAGCACCCACATGGCAGCTCACAACTGTCTGGAACTCCAAGATCTGACACCCTCACACAGTCTATGTACATGCAGCAAAACACCAATGCAAATAAAATAAAAATAAATTATTAAAAAATATATTTTCTCTGATTTTTGTTATTTTTAAAGATTCGTGTATTTATTATTTTATGTGTATGAGTGTTGTTTGCACATTTGTTTATGTACTACATGCATGCCTGGTGCCCATGGAGGTCAGAAGAGGCCATTAAGATCTCCTGGGACTGGAGCTATGGATGGTTGAAGCTGCCATGTGGATGCTGGGAATCAACCCAGGTCCTTCGGAATAGCAGATAGTAATCTTAACCTCTGAACTATCTCTCCAGCTACAGGACTCAACTTTTTCAAAAACACCTTGCTGGGCAATGGTGGTATACGCCTTTAATCCCAGCACTCAGGAGGCAGAGGCAGGTGAATCTCTGTGAGTTCGAGGCCAGCCTGGTCTATAAAGTGAGTTCCAGGATAGCCAGGGCTACACAGAGAAACCCTGTCTTGAAAAACAAAACAAAACAAACAAACAAACAAAAATCTTATATTACAGTTTAGTTACCTACTTTGTATGTGCATGTAAGTATGCATGGTGTGTTGGGGAGTCAGGTCTTTCCACCGTGTGGCTCCCCAGAATTGAACTCAAGTCATCAGGTTTGCAGGCAGATGGCTTTATTCGTTGAGTCATATCTCATCAGCCCCATAAATTCATCTTTGCAACTGTAGCAAGCAATTGCCTGGCTTCAGTCTCTGTTGGAGGGCAAGAGCCGAGACCACAAGCAAAGAGAGGTCTGGTACTTGTCATTCCTTTGACTTGGATGAAAAGCTAAAGCCACCTAGATTGAGTTCAATAAGCTTAACTAGCTGTGGTTTGAGTTCTCTGTGAGCTCCTGTAAGAGAGGTCAGACCAAAGAGCATTTCTGAGCGAGCTCAGGGCCTGAATCCAAACTGTGGGTGGAGAAGAACCCCCTGAAGTCCCAGGCATAAATCTAGAGACGAGTTAAGACCTTGCTTAGGCTAAAATGGATCCTTCCAGGAAACTTGGATCCAAGTCACAGGGCAAAACTCATGATGTGGTTGGTCATTCAGGTTTGTGACTATAACTCCAAAGTACTCTGAGGCTGGAGAATCATGAGTTTGAGGTCAGCCTGTACTACCTACAGAGTCTCAATTTACCTCCTCCTCCCCAACACACAAAAAACAACCTCTCCTACCCCACTTCACCACAAAACAACTTGAGTGTATGGCAGAAATTCAGATTCATTTCAAATGAAGAATTGAGGTCTTGCTAGCTTCCAAAGCAGAGGTTCTCGACCTGTGGGTCACGACCCCTCTGGGGTTGAATGACCTTTTCACAGGGGTCACCTAAGAACATCAGACAACACAGATATTTACCTTACAATTCATAATAGCAACAAAATTACAGTTATGAAGTAGCAATAGAAATAATTTTATGGTTGGGGGTCACCACAACGTGAGGACCTGTATAAAAGGGTCTGCAGCATTGGGAAGGTTGAGAACCGCTGTTCCCTCTCATAGCTTCTTGAAACTGCTTGGATTACAAAGATGAAGGTGAAGAAAGCTCCAGCTAGGAACGCACCTACCCTAAGAGAGTTGTCTTGGGAGCAGACAAGGACAGTGTGTCTGAGCACAGCGGGGGAGACAGCAGACTGTGAAGTAATGTCTAGTTGTCTGTCTCTCTGGGGTTGAATCATTACAACACTACGGTGGCCTGGATGAGGTTAGCACAAAGACTCAAGCCTTGAAAGAGACTTGTGGAAAGGCAAACATGGCTTCCAGGATGGTTCCTTTTTTTTTTTCTTTTTTCTTTTTTCCCCAGGATGGTTTCAAGGCAAGCATATTCCACTCTTCGGTGGTGTTTTTTGTTTTTGTTTTTGTTTTTGTTTTTGTTTTTGTTTTTGAGACAGGGTTTCTCTATGTAGCTTTGCGCCTTTCCTGGAACTCACTTGGTAGACCAGGCTGGCCTCGAACTCACAGAGATCCGCCTGGCTCTGCCTCCCGAGTGCTGGGATTAAGGGCGTGCGCCACCACCGCCCGGCCCTTCGGTGGTGTTTTTAGTCACAGACACAATGCTAGTGACCTACTATTCATTTGTAAGCAAGCTTAAAACTATTTTTAAAAGAATAAGAGAAAAAAGATAAAGGCAAAGAAGGAAGGAAAAGAATGAAAGAAAGTGAAGTGGGGGTGGGATGGAGGTGGGGGTGGGTGGAGGGGGGCGGTGAGCATTGCAAGGTGTGTATTTTGAGCCCAGAAGGAGTCACATTGGAGGGAAGACTGGATGCTAAAGGGTCCACTTTAGGGTAATTTCCTGGCAGTCAGCACACCTTGAAAACCAGCAAGTTTCACGTCATAGTGGTGCATGCCTTCAATCCCAGCACTCAGGATGCAGATCTCTGAGTTTGAGGCCAGCCAGGTCTACAGAGTGAGTTCCAGGACAGCCAGGGCTATACAGAGAAACCTTGTCTTGAAAAACCAAAAGAAAGAAAGAAAAACAAACAAACAAACAAACAACAACAACAACAAAAAACCCCAGCAAGTTGTGTTTCATGGAAACCACATTCAGTTACTCTGCCCTCCGTCTCTCTTGGAAGGGATGCTCCAGCGGGGTTCCTGCAAGCCAGGCCCACGTTCTTGTAGTCTTAACCCAAACACCAGTCTTTCTTTCCTACATCTGCCTACATTATGATGGCTGCTTCCAGAGTGAGGCTCACAGATGATCTGAAGTGTGAGAAGTGGCAACTGACCTAATGAGGAAATGGTTCATTAGTCTAACAGTAAACAGGACAAAAGAGGTACATTAAGTCTCACTCTCTCTCTAGCTATAACGGCTGTCTCAGAAACCACCCTGAACCTGTGGTCACAGGTAAAATGTAAACCTCTTCTGGACCCCAAGGACTATGCATTTGATGTGGACCGGCCTCTGAATCCAGAAGACAAAACTATGGACCTGATAAGGAAAGAATTCAAAGAACTGACCCTGGGCTGGCTCTTCATGCGCAGTTAGCCCTGGAGAGAACTTAGAACTTGTTGGCTGGCCATGCATACCTCCTGCAGCTGGAGTGAGGAGGACCTTCGTGACGCAGAGATGCCTGGCAGGATTGCAGACCGACCGGCAGGTGGTGCTGTCAGCGTCCGCTGCCCGCTTGGACAATACTCTCCCAGCCCGGAGCCGCCACCACCCACCGAGATCGCACCCAGCCAGAGACGGGAAATTTGCCCTGTGCCCTGACATTTGGGTGTTGCTGCCGTGACCTTGGGCCTGGGAAGGACGGGGCCAGCGGAGGTCTTGTCAAGTCTTGGGAATCAGCCATCCCATCCCACCCCACCTTCCCCTGGTGCTCATTTCCAGGAACCCGGGCTCAGGCTCACTAGCCTGGCGGTCTGGAGGCGGAGGCGTTCCCAGAAAAATCACACAGGCCGCTCTGGCTGTGTTTTCCTCCCATCCCTACCTCCGCCAGCTCCGACGACCTCGGGCGCCTGCAGCCAAGCCCATCCACCATCCCTGTGACAGGCCCTCTCCAGCACTGAAGGTCACTTTCCTTCCCAGCCTCAGCTCATAGAAGGATGGTTGGGAGATCCAGGTGTCTTCAGTAGGCACAGGACATTTCAGACAGGCTTAAGCTGCAAGGGGCTGATCCCAGGCAGGCAGGCAGAGACCAGGCTTTCCGTACTCTGGGCTATTTCTCTCCGTGGATTGAGACTGAGGAACAGTCCCCTTTGTGTAACCCATGAGTGCAGGGCAACCAAAGGATCCTCCAGGACCTTCCAGGGCCTCCTTGGTGGCTGGGGATCCTGAGGATAACTGCACCTGCCCTTGACTTCCTAAATCCCCGTGCTCTGGGTGGTTAACGTCGCTGTTTCTACCGAGGTGCCCTCACTGGTTGCTTTACTTCAAGGTGGAACTGGCCCTGGCCAGCCTTCTCAGACCCCTAGATCATGGCAGATGGTCCTGAGGCAGTCCCGCAGAGACCCACAGATCATATTTTTCTGGTAGCCACAGACCTGGCTCAAGGTGGTATCCTCCTGGTGGGGAGGGGGTGGCGCTAGGGGACAAAGAAAGGAGCTCAGCTGATTGCTGGGACCCTCTTCTGTTTTGACACGGTCTGGATCCAGGTTTCTGTGCGGCAGTGTGTGTGACACAGGATGACCTGGAAGAGTCTCCGCCCTGTCCTGTGCCTCCTTCCCGTCTGCCTGGTCACGATGGGCCCTCCCTGAGAGAAGGTTAGGAAATAAATATTTTGAGCTCCAAGAACAACTGTGGAAGGAGAGGAGGCCAGTTTCTTGCCAGCCTTCTCTCTGGAGAACCTGGAAGGCTGAAGCTGAGTTAGGGTAAGGAAGTGACACCAGCGTTCTGGGGACATGCGGGTGCTGACCAGCCACTGCTGCGTCCGACTGAGGGTCCGAGAAGATTGGTGCACAATGGCAGCCTAGTGCCTCTGTAGCAGCACCGTCTTGGGCTGGGATAAAGCCTATTTAAGCTTTCTAGACCTCTGCCCAGGCATTTCACTACTGATAGGGTCCTTGTCGAACCCAGAACCTGGGTCTGGGAAAAAGTCAAGATAAGGGACCCTCTCTAACCCACGTTCTGGTCCTAAGGGCTCCAGTGTTCTAATATCCTGACACATTTTTTTCTAGAACCATCTGTCCATAGGACTATGCACCTATCTGGAGGCAAGTAATAGAATCATTGTGGACAATTTTCTTGACTTATTTTGAAAGTCTGTCTTGTCCAGTATCAAACCAAGATGTCTGTCTCCAGCTGATAGTTTCTCAAAATGGGGTGAAGCAGCGGCTAATCTCTGGAAGGGGTCTCTCAATCACAGCCCTCCACCCACCCACTTCGCTCAGGAAGCTGTGAGCCCTGCCAGCTAGGGGAACCCATTCATTCATTTTCTCTGCCTGCTCAGTCTTTACGTGACCTTACAGGGTAGGGGTTGAGAACTTTGCAGAGGCCAGGCCTACTGGAAGAACAGGCTAGAGAGGTACCTGGGCACCCCACCGAGTGTGTGCCGCCGTGTGCCGTGAGTCTCCTCCGCCTTCTCAGTGTCCAGCTTTAATAATGTGCCTGGTAGCCGGGTGGTGGCAGCAGTGCATGCTTTAATCCCAGCACTCAGGAGGCAGAGCCAGGTGGATCTCTGTGAGTTCAAGGCCAGCCTGGCCTACAGAACAAGATCCAGAATAGGAACCAAAAGTACAGAGAAACTCTGTCTCGGAAAAAAAAAAATTACTTGTAGTGTGTGTGTGTGTGTGTGTGTGTGTGTGT
>CABHPR010072419.1:0-13722 GCA_902168415.1 Peromyscus melanophrys | reverse complement strand
CCCCCCCCCCAGCCCCGGGGGACCCCAATGACGTGCGGCGCTGCCCGGGCTGCAAGCCCAGGGCCGCGAGGCGGGAGGGGCAGGGAGGAGAGGCTTGGCGGGCGGGAGGGAAGAATGTTCCGAAGCCGAGCAGAGAGACTGCCTGGTTTGATTCCACCACCACCACCACCACCACCCCCGCCCGCCCTTCTTCCCTTCGGTTCTTCTCAGGTTACATTCCCGTCCTGCTTCACCTCGAACTGGAGAAACCCACGATCAAGGAGCACCTCGAGATCATCTACTACTACCCTGCACCTAAGAGGAGGGGGAACGGAGCGGGGAAGCCATGGAGGACAGACCCGGAAATTCAGCCCGGGCCCTGCTCCCTCATACCCCCCACTCAGCGGCACAAGCAGACGCGCACATTCTTTTCAAATGTCATATTTCCTTTGATCCTGGGCAGTGTTTCTCCATGTGTCTGGCTCAGCTTCTGCCCAGCCAGCCGCCTCCCCACCCACCCCCCTTTGTTTTCCTGGAGAACCCTCCCCCTTCCCTCGTCTAGGAGGCAGGGAGGGTTGACTTCGGCTCTCTTTCCCCTCTCCTCCCAGTGACTCAATTTCCCCACTGGAGTGTTGCAAAAGAAAGGAGGCAGAAGAGAGAACAGTTTGGCGCAAGTGAGGTATTAATGTCAAAGATTGCTCAGAAGGACACAAACTTTCGGATTAGGGCATCCTCTACTGCAAACTCTCCGGTCTGCCTAGGCTTGGGCAGAAGGATGGAACATATGACCTCTGACTTGTCCTGCCTGGCTTTAGAGGCCCAGGGCTGGTAGTTAAGTTTAGGTTGCCCTACACTACTGCCCCCTGGCGACCACAAAGCCCAGCTGCCCTTCCTCCCACTTAGTGAATTTCTCCGGCCACCTTGTGGCTCTCAGCTCCTCTGCCCCCTAGCGCGCACACCTGAATGAGTTCCCTTGTGACCGGCTCGGTTTTCTGCTTTGTGCTGTTCAGTCCGTTTGCTCTAGAGACAGTCTCCTGTAGTACAGGCTGCTGTCTTGGAACTCCAGCTTATCCACTCCCAAGTGCTGGAACTATAAACTCACGATGCCATTACCAGTTTTTGCTCTGTATTCCAATTGGTATTATTCGACAGACTTGGAGGTGGAATTTAGCTTTTTTTTTTAATTACACAAAATGCATTCTTTTTATAAATGATCCAAATCAGACAAAATATGTGGTTAACTCTGACAGTCCAGTTTTTTATCCATTTAGCATATGCTTGTATACAAACATCTTTATGTGCGTGAGGCTATGGTAAACATACTTTTTCTTTCTTTTGGATTTTTCGAGTGTTTCTCTTTGTAACAGTCCTGGTTGTCCTGGAACTTGCTTTGTAGACCAGGCTGGCTTTGAACTCATTGAAATCCGCCTGCTTCTGCCTCCCAAGTGCTGGGATTAGAGGCAAGCGCCACCACCGCCCAGCTTTAAATTTTTTTTTATTTTTATTTATTTATTTATTTATTTATTTATTTATTTATTTATTTATTTATTTATTTATTGAGTGAGTGAGTGAGTGAGTGAGTGAGTGAGTGAGTGCTCTGCCTGCATGTATTCCTGCACACCAGAAGAGGGCATCAGATCCCAATATAGATGGCTGTGAGCCACCATGTGGTTTCTGGGAATTGAACTCAGGACCTCTGGCAGAATAGCCAGTGCTCTTCAGCCCTGACATGCTTTTTCTTGACTTGCTTTTATCCCCTTAGTTAATAAATGGTAGGTGGACCTCATTTCCGGCCTGAAATTTCAGTTCTTAGGAGACTGAGGTAAAAGTCTTACCAGTTGGAGGCCATTTCTGGCTACATAGCAAGATTCTGCTAAGAAAGAAAAAACAGAGCCGGCTTGGTGGCACACGCCTTTAACCCCAGCACTCGGGAGGCAGAGGCAGGTGGATCTCTGTGAGTTCGAGGCCAGCCTGGGCTACCAAGTGAGTTCCAGGACAGTCAGGATTAAACAGAGAAACCCTGTCTCAAAAAAAAAAAAAAAAATTCTTCTCAAAGCTGGGCAGTAATGGTGCACACTTTTAATTCCAGCCCTCAGGAGGCGGAGCCAGGCAGATCTCTCTGAGTTCGAGGCCAGCCTGGTCTTCAGAGCGAGATCCAGGACAGTCAAGGGTACACAGAGATGTTTCAAAAAACCATAATCATCATCATCATAATAATAATAATAATAATAAAAACTTTTCTCTATAAGAAATTTTTTTCAGTATTAGCTGTGATAAAAACCATAATAAGCAATGGCCATAAGAGACATGCAGGGCCGAGTGTGGTGATGCAAGTCCTTAATCCCAACACTCCACGGCCAAGCCAGGGCTAATAGTGAGACCCTGTCAAGAGAAAGCAGCAAACCAAAGAGAATGAGCGGAGAAGATGGCTCAGTGGGTAAAGCACTTGCTGTGCAAATGTGAGGACCTGAGTTCAAATCCTCAGCACCCACATAGGGCAGGGTAGGGAGCTTGCCTCTGCAATCCTGGTGTCCCCAAGGCAAGATGGGAAGATGGTGCAGATAGGAGAGTCCCTAAAAGCTCACAGGCCAGGTAACCTGATATAGTTAGAAAGGGCACAGAGGGGCTATCTCCAGGAGGAAGGCTAGGAGACAACCAAGGTTGTCTTCAGACCTACACACAAACCTTGGCACAGGCATCACTGTCTCCATCTCTCACACACACACACACACACACACACACACACGAAAGGAAATGCAGACTATAAAAAATTTTTATTGACTTCATATATATAATGCCAAATATATATATGGATAGATCAATAAATGGATGCATGATAGAGGAAAAGTATTGGATTAGTCATTGTAATTATATTAATATCATACATAATATAATATTAGTTATATTAATATTGCAATTGTAATATAATTAATCATTGTAATTCTGTCATGTATATGATGTGGGTATGTATATGTGTGTTCACATACGTCTGCACGTGAAGGTGCAAAGTTGATGTTGGCTGTCTTCCTTGATGGCTCTCCACTTCGTGTATTGAGGCAGAGTCTCTCTCAGAACCTGTGACTCTCAGATTCAGCTAGTCTAGTGTTAACTTGTTCAGTGAATACAGTGTCTCTGCAGGTTACATGTCTTTGGGGGTCTGGGGATCAAGATTCCAATCTTCACAATTGTGTGGCAAGTTCTTTACCCACTGCCCGCGTTTCCTTTCTGGGGCTGTGATAAAATACCCAGACAAAAGCAATTTAGGGGAGAAGAGTTCTTTCCACTCACAGTTCTGCGTCACCATCCATCATAGCGGGGAAGTCAGAGCAGCAGGAGCTTGAAGTGGACAGTCACAGCCCACCCACAGTTAACAGCGGAGAGAAATTAATGCACGCCCACTGGCTTACTTGCTTGCTTGTGCTCAGCACTATGTCTTATCCAGTTCAGGACCCCCAGTCTAAGGAACAGTACTGCCCATACAGTGGGTTGGGTCTTCCCATATCAAGTAAGGCAACGGAGACAACCACAGACGACGTGCCCACAGGTCAACCCAATCCAGACAGTCTATCATCGTCATTCTCCTTCCGGGTGATTCTAGGTGTGACAAGTTGGTAAAGCTAACCATCACGCCCACTGAGCTGTCTTCCCAACCCCTGCCTTTTGGTTTTTAAAAAGGGAAACTATATATGACAGTGTGTAAAGGTGCTTGCCGCCAAACCTGACAACCCGAGTTCAAACCCCAAGACCCACATGGTGATAGGAGAGCGCCAACTCCATGAAGTTGTCCTCTGACGTCTATACACATACCAAGGCACACGGATACACACATACATGCACACACAAACACAAACAAATCAATGTAACACATTTTTAAAAAGGAAACAGATATCGCATATTAGTCTACCATAGGAATAAGTAAAATTTACAATTTCTATACTGAGTCTTAACTTTTTTGAAATTTATCAGCAACTGTCCAAATTATCTTCACATACTTTTTTTTTTTACTTTTTAAAATGACATTTTAACTTATTTATTGTGTGCACATGCCACAGCACACACGTTGAGGTTAAAGGATGATTTGTGGAAGTCAGTTCTCTCCTTCTGCCATGAGAGTTCTGGATATGGTATCCAGGTCATGAGGCTTGGGGCAAGGCCTTTACCTGCTAAGCCATCTCACCAGCCTCAAATGTATCTTTACGTTTTTTGTTGTTGTTAATTATTAGTCGTGTTTGTGCACGTGTGTGCTTGCTCGAGTGCGTACATACACACATACATGGGCACACCTGCCATGGCACACATGTGGCGGTCAGAGGACAACTTTTTAGAATCAGTTCTCTCTTTCTACCATTAAGAGGGTTTGAGAGACGTAACTCGGGTCACCAGGCTTACACAATGAGTACCTTGACCTGCTACGTGTCTAGCTAGCCCCCCACATATGTATTTCCAACAGACAATATAGGCAGATTCATGACTCTACCTCACTCCCGTTGATAAAACTATTTTTTTTTCCTAACAGGGTCTTTCTGTGTAGCCCAGGCTAGACTGGAACTCACTATGTAGACCAGGTTGGTTTCAAACTCACAGAACACCACCTGCTTTGGCTTCTCGGATGCTGGGATTTTCAAGGCACAGGCTACCAGCCGGGCTGTGGTGGTACACACCTTTAATCCCATCACTCAGGAAGCAGAGGTAGGCAGATCTCTGTGAGTTTGAGGCCAGCCTGGTCTACAGAGTGAGTTCTGAGACAGCCAAGGTTATTACACAGAGAAACTTTGTCTCTAAAAACTAAAAGAAAAAGTGGGGGGGCGGGGTATGTGTTATGTGTAAGAAAAAAAATTAATTTTTTTTATTGTGGTATCATTCACATGGCCTCAACACAGCCTAATTATTTTTCCTATGCCTGTAAAACTCATCTGCCTTAGTTTCTTTTCTAGTTTTTGTGATAAAATACCCTGACCAAAAGTAACTTCAAGGAGAAAGAGTCCATTTAGCTCACAGGTTCAGGCCACAGTCCATCATGACAAGGAAGCACGTTGTGGGGGCTTGAAGCAGCTGGTCATACTATGTCTCTACCGGAAGAAGAGCAGTCAGTGAAAGCTTGCTAGTATTCACCTCTCTTTCTCCATTCTTTTTGTTGTCATTGTTGTTGTTCCAGACAGGGTTTCCCTGTGTATCCCTAGTTGTCCTGGATCTCACACTGTAGACCAGGCTGGCCTTGAACACCCAGAGATCTGCCTGCCTCTGCCTCCTGAGTGCTGGGATTAAAGGCATGCACCACCACCGCCCTGCTCTTTCTCCACTCTTAATCCAGGATCCCCAACTTCAGGACCCTTATGGGCATCCACAGAGGCCCGTCTCCCAGGTGGTTCTAGATTATATCAAGTTGGCAATACCATCACACCATCCTTATCTGCTACTTAGAGAACTTCATCCCTTCCCTTCCTTCCCCTTTCTTCACAGACTCAATGTAAGATATTCTTCCTTAAAAAAGGAAAAGGAGCCGGGCGGTGATGGTGCACGCCTGTAATCCCAGCACTCGGGAGGCAGAGGCAGGTGGATCTCTGTGAGTTCAGCCTGGTCTACAGAGCTAGTCCAGGACAGGCTCCAAAGCTACAGAGAAACCCTGTCTCGAAAAACAAAAATAAAAAACAAACAAACAAACCAAAAAAAAAAAAAAGGAAAAGGAAATGAATTCTTTGTTCCTTCTTTACTACCTGTCTTATTATCCCTGGTAGATTTCCCTGCTGTAAGCAACCACTTCTGGGTTCAGGCACACCTGGATGACCAATTCTGCTCCAACTCAGATGGGCCTTGCATTGCCAGCACGCTGTCTATCACATTCTGCTCCAGGTCTGTACCACTTGGGGACCTCAGGACTGTAGAGAATCCGCAGAGATTTGTTATAGGGAACTGGCTTACATGATTATGGATGCTGACAACTAGAGACTCTTCAGTGCTGATCTACAGACTCAAGACCCAAGGGAGTCAAAGGTACAGATAACACCCAAAGGCTGGCAGGCAGACAATCAGCACTTCTCGTTAGAGGGAGTGAGTCTTTTTGTTTCATTCAGGCTTTCAGTTGACCGCATGAGGCTCATCACATTACTGAGAACAATTTGTGTTTATTTAAAGTTCACCAACTTAGATCTTAATCTCATAAAAAAAAAACTCTCAGAATTGATATGTGAAATGAGTCATCACGCTGGGTGTTGGTGGCGCTTGCCTTTAATCCCAGCACTCAGGTGGATCTCTGTGAGTTTGAGGCCAGCCTGGTCTACAGAGCGAGATCCAGGACAGGCACCAAAACTACAGAGAAACTCTGTCTCGAAAAGACTAAAAGTTAAATAAAATAAAATAAAAATTAGCTACCACAAGGGCTCTAGCTCAGTTGGTGGAACTCATTGACTAGAATGCACGAACCCCTGAGGCTGATCCCTTAGCATTGCTGAAACTGGTGGCACACATCTGTGCTCCCAGCAGAAGGATCAGAAGTTCAAAGTCATCCTCGGTGATATGTTCCAGCCTGGAACAAAAGAGAATGGCATCAAGAACAACCACAGGTTCTTCTCCCACACAAAGAGCTTGCCCACCTCCTGCTGTGATACAAAGACAGCCAGGAAATACAGGGGAGTTATTACCTGCTGGTGTCCTCCCTGGCCAGTGCATACCCAGATTTGTGGATGGTTTCAGCAGAATCCTTTGTGTGGACATGCCTTAGGACATTCTCTAAACTTTCAGAGTCTAAAGCTTCTACTGGAATCACCTACAACAGTTCCAACACAACACCTAGCACTGGCTTTTCCTCCTTCCTGGGTCACCTGGCTCCCATTTTCTGAAATCCCCCATTGAAAGCACCGCCTGCCTTCCTTTCCTTGCTCAGCTTCTCCTTTTGCAAAATCCAGTGTTAGCCAGATGCCCTCTCCTTAGCAGCTAACTCAATGACTCCCTTCCCCGTTCATGACCATGGTCCTGCTTCTCCATCCCCAGTGAGTCCACTGGTTTGTATGTGTGCGGGAGGGACCGAGGGTGTTTGCTTGTTTTAGACTTGGTGTTTTTGTTTTCTTTGTCTAGTTTGTTCTGGCAGCGCTGGAGATGGAACCCCGAGCATCCTGAGTACTAAATACACACTCTACTTCTAAACTTTGTCTCCAACCACATTCCTTTTAAATTTCATTGGAAGTCAGAGTCTTACCATGTATCTATCCCTCGAATTTACAATCCTCCTGCCCCAGCTTCCTAAGTAGCTAGCTAGGTGTCTTAGGGTTCCTATTGCTGTCACAAAACCCCATTACCAAAAAGCAAGTTGGGGAGGAAAGTGTTTATTCAGCTTACACTTCCACATTGCTGTCATCACCAAAGGAAGTCAGAAAAGGAACTCAAACAGGGCAGGGAAGGATCCTGGAGGCAGGAGCCCATGCAGAGGCCATGGCAGGGTGCTGCTTACTGGCCTGCTCCTCATGACCTGCTCAACCTGCTTTCTTATAGAACCCAGGACCAACAGCCCAGGATGGCACCACCCACAATGGCCTGAACCCACCCCATTGATCACTAAATGAGAAAATGCCCTACAGCTGGATCTCAAGGAGGCATCTCCTCAACTGAGGCTCCTTCCTCTCTGATGATTCCAGCTTGTGTCAAGTTGATACAAAACCAGCCAGTACACTGGGATTACAGTTGTACACCACCATACCTGGCCCACGGTGTTCATTTCAACTAGGCTTTCATCATTCCTCATGTCCTGGTCTCATGTTTTCTCTTGCCTGCTCAGCTCAAGATCCCTTGAGGATGCAGCATGCGGCTCTCATGTGGGGTGGTTCTCCACCTCCATTCATAATCTACCCACAATCTGTGTCCCTTCTACATATCATCTCTGAGTTTATGGCCTTACCATTCTATCAATGTCCCCAAATAGAAGTTTAAACATTCTGACTTTCTCACCTCCCCTCCCCCCAGATCTTTCTATTCGTACCTCAGAAGATTCTCTAGCCCTGGGTTCTCCCTCTCCAGTCCCACTGTGTCAGTTCCATGCTCAACATCACATGAGTTGCTCTAACTGCAGACTTTGGTTTCCCTGTCTTGTAGTCAGACTTTCCTTCCAACAGCTCACAAATAATGACATGGAGACTAATTATTATGAAAGCTTGGCCTTAACATAGGTTTTTTTTTTTTCCCTAACTAGCTCTTATAACTTAAATTAACTGTTTTCATTAATCTAAGTTCTGCCACATGGCTTGATTACCTCTCCTCTGTACCATATGCCCAACTTCTTTAACGTCTCTCTGGCATCTTTCCCTTGCCTAGATTCATCCTGAATTCCTCTCTTTCCCCAGAAGTCCTGCCTAACCTCTTCCTGCGTAGTTATTGGCCAATCAGCTCTTTATTAAACCAATAAGAAGGCATCTTGACAAAGACACATCTTCACAATGTACAAAAAGATTATTTCACAACATTTCCCCCTTTTTGTCTAAATAAAAAAGGAAAGATTTTTAACTCTAACATCGTAAAACTATATACAATAAGAATAATTACCAGAAAAAAAAGCCATAAAAAGGGGGTTGGGAATTTAGCTCAGTGGTAGAGCACTTGCCTAGCAAGCACAAGGCCCTGGGTTCGGTCCTCAGCTCCAGAAAAAAAAATAATAATAATTATCAGGTAAGAATTATATTTACAATGTCCAGTCCATTAGTACTTGGCAAATTTGGAGAAAATATTATCTATTTTGTCTTGATGAATCCAACATTTTATACCTGAACTACTTTTTATGATAACTTGTATAACTATCCTAAAAATATCTTTTTAGATCTTAAAACATTTTTTTGGACAAAAAACTTAAGCTTCTATGTCTCTCAATCTTATACACTTTACATCTCTTTTGTGAGTTTCTTTTTTGTATATGTGCTGCCGAAGCGAGCACGTGAGTTTCTTTTTTGAATTTGGTAACAAGGAAAACTGTAACTATAACTATATAGTCTTCAACTCCATCAAAGACCCAAGAATGATATAATATTACCTGAGTAAACACTAAGTGCAGAGCAAATAACTTCCAAAACTATAGAAATGACAGAGACATCTGGCTGCCTGGACAGTCACCCAAGGTTCCTTTGCAACATTAGGGCATCCATCTTTGGCCTATAGGCCTAGAATATCTGACAGACTTTTCTGTGAAGCAAGAATTTTTGATGGACTGTCCTACCTGGTCTTGGCAAAGTTTGTCAGTCACCTTCTTTTGTGTCCTACCTGTCCAATTTGGATAGCAGACTGTCAGCTGCTGTGGGATGTTCTGTATGACAAATGTGTTGCTAATAAAACACTGATTGGCCAGTGGCTAGGCAGGAAGTATAGGCGGGACTAACAGAGAGAATAAAAAGAGCAGGAAGGTGGAAGGAGACACTGCCAGACACTGCCAGCCACCGCCAGGACAAGCAGCCTGTAAAGATGCCGGTAAGCCACGAGCCATGTGGCAAGGTATAGATTTATAGAGATGGATTAATTTAAGATATAAGGACAGTTAGCAAGAAGCCTGCCACGGCCATACAGTTTGTAAACAATATAAGTCTCTGTGTTTACTTGGTTGGGTCTGAGCGGCTGTGGGACTGGCAGGTGAAAGAGATTTATCCTGACCGTGGGCCAGGCAGGAAAACTCTAGCAACAGTCAGCAGTCAAGACAAGGGCAGTTTCTTGCCCAGTGGCTAGTTTTGCCACATTGAAAGCAAACTCCATATGGAGGTTCTTTGATGCCCACCATCCTTTTTGGAAGTAAGTTGGTGCTGCCAAGGAGCAGACATATCTCACTGTCATGAAAAGATGTCAAAACATCTCAAATGCCATATTCTGTAGCTCTCTGAAGTGTTTGAACACCATCTATCTATCTAAAATATATCTGTTTAATCTTGAAAACATACCTAATGTGACTACAAGTTTGATTGTTAGATGGCTAAATACTAACCTACATTTCTTAATTATCCTAAACAGTTTGTAATAACAGCTTTCAAGGGCTAGAACTTTATTATATTGTTAAGTGAGCTGCATAGGTACAAAACCTTAAACAAAATTAGAAATATACTATATATAAAAACCCATACTGATGGCTAGGTGGTGGTGGTGGTGGTGCATGCCTTTAATCCCAGCACTCGAGAGGCAGAGCCAGGTGGATCTCTGTGAGTTTGAGGCCAGCCTGGTCTACAGGACAGACACCAAAAAACTACACAGAGAAACCCTGTCTCAGGAAAAAAAAAAAAAAAAAAACCACCATACTGATGTAAAATATTTGAGATTAATAGTTGCTTCTAAGTTTAAAAGTAGAGTCAGATTCTCAGCTCCAAAAAAAAAAAGAGAGAGAGAAGTAGAGTCAATAATCTACCCTTTTATCTTATCATTCCTATATCCCCTCTTTTTCTTTTCAGAAAGAGATCCTTGACTCCAGCCTCCCTTGTTTAGTTTCTTCCCTTACCCTTACTGGTAACAACTTGCAACCAACTCTGCTAGAGGATGACAAACATTCATAACCCACTGAATGACCAAAAACCACCCACCACACCTCTCGAGAATGTGAGCATTCGGTTCTCTAGACCGCTTCATGCTGAGGGTGGCAGCATCTTTAGGAGACTCTGAGAAAATTGAGATATGATCAAGTCCTGGGAGAGCTAGCTCAATCATTTGTTGCCCAGTCTCTGTGTAATGGGAATGTGTAGGGCTCATCTGAAGTTCTGGCTAGCTTAGTCTGTGAGGCCGGACCATCTCAGCTAGCAGCTTTGAAGTTGTTTTAGATGAAGAATTTTGAGAAACTGCAAAAGAGGCGTTCTGAGAGGCTGGATCACCTGGGCTACTTGTCTTCATTGGTGTCTGGTCCTTTTGGGAAAAAAAAAAACATACAAACTTTTAAAGGTAACATATATCTGTATTAACATAAGTATGGAATGTGCAGTGTGTACAAATCAGCTAATGATGATTCTCTGTTCTATGTTTGAGCAGGTAAAAGGCACCTGTCAACTTTATAAGTCTGTGTGTGGACTGCATAACCAATCTGTAATATAAATTCCCATCCATGCCATATGAAAGGATAGCATGTAATAATAAGTCACGAGGACTCTGACTTATACATCAACAAGATTTATCATGTCTCATTTGGTCTCAGAGCTGTTCCCATATAGAGGGATCAGCATATATGTCAACTGTCTTGTATCTTTTCTTGTTTGTTTGTTTTTTTTTCTTCATATCTGTAGCCAAGATTTTCAGGAAGTTTCCCCTGGTCAAATCAGAACTCTATTAATTTTGAAGAAATCCATAGCTTTTTGTTTCCTGTGGAAACAAAGTTATATCCCAATGCAACACATTTTTTGACTTCCATTTTAAAGTTAAGACATTCTTAAAATATACAGGCTGGTTTAATTCATTAGGTTTTTTGGGGGGGGTTGGTTTTGTTTTTTTGTTTTTTTACAATCCAATGTCTCTCAGCAGCTGCTGTTTTAGTTCATTGGCATTAAAAAAAATTCAAAGTCAGCAAAGCACCACACAGGATCCAGACGCCATGTGTATTTCCCATTCTTACATGGCTTATATTTTTAATATTACTTTAGTCTTTTTAAAAAGACTTTATTATTTTTTAAACTATTTTTTATGACTGTCCATACCCATTTTTTTCTTTAGCATCTAAGCATTTTTAAGCATTCTGTACCTGTTTAGAGGTGTTTTGGGGTCTGGATCTGGCTTTACTAAGCACCTGTCCTGTTCTCTGACATCATGAGCCACCACAGCTATTTTAGCACAAGGCACTGACGGCTGGCTCAGCCCAACCATCCCAGTCACTCCTAACCATCCTAGCTCCGGGAGGTTGATGTGTCCACGCTGCAGCAGATGTTTCTATCGAGTCTCCTGCCCCAGTAACACACAGGCCGCTCAAATGCTCAGCTGTGTTAAAGCTGTGCCTCTCTGTACGCTGCAAGCGCCCGGCCTGCTTGAGAGACCGGGGTCACCTGGAAGCCGTGTCTGACTCTGTGTTCAGATTTTTTTTTTTTTTCAGCTTTCTCAGGCCCTGTGTGAATTTATATGGGGCACATGGAGCACCAAATGTAGCAAGAGTTCTTTTGGGCTTCCAGCTTACAAATAACAATACAGAGATTTTTTTTTTAACAGTAATTTCTTTTCTTTTCTTTTTTTTTAAGATTTATTTATTTATTATGTATACAGAAGAGGGTTCTCATTACAGATCTCATTACAGATGGTTGTGAGCCACCATGTGGGTGCTGGGAATTGAACTCAGGACCTCTGGAAGAGCAGTCAGTGCTCTTAACCTCTGAGCCATCTCTCCAGCCCCCGGAGATTTATTAATTATGAAAGCTTTGCCTTAGTTTAGGTTTTTTTCCCCAACTGGCTCTTTTTTTTTTTTTTTTTTTTTTTTTTGGTTTTTCAAGACAAGATTTCTCTGTAGCTTTGGAGCCTGTCCTGGATCTCACTCTGTAGACCAGTTGGCCTCGAGTTCACAGAGATCCATCTGGCTCCGCCTCCGAGTGCTGGGATTAAAGGCGTGCACCACCACCACCTGGCTTCCAATTACTCTTATAACTTAAATTAACCTGTTTTTATAAATCTGAGCTCTCACACATAGTTCAGTTACCTCTCCTTTGTACCACATGTCCAACTCCTTTAGCGTCTCACTGGCATCTCATGCTTGCCTAGATTCATCCCGAGTTTCTCTCTTTCCCTGGAAGTCCTGCCTAATTTCTCCCTGCTTAGCTATTGGCCAACCAGCTCTTTATTAAACCAATCAGAAGGCGCCTTGGCAAAGACACATCTTCACAGTGTACAAAAAGATTACTCTGCCACACTGTTTCCATTTCAATACCTACCCAAAGCAGCCACTACCTTGGTCTGACCTGTAACAGCACAGATCTAAGCCTTTCCAGTTTCCAATATTGAAAAGGAAAAGGGAAAACCCTTCAAGGCTTTGGCAGAGAACTCTGGAAGGTGCATCTCCAGGCTAACGCAGCGGGCACTTAAGTACCCTCAGTGCTCACTCGCGCTATTTCTCCATTCCAGAGGAGTGACTATGGCTCAGAGTGGGGCATCCTCTTCCACAAAACCTGACCCAAAGGACATAAGTTTCCTGTTCAAAATTCTATTAAAAAATTCACTCGTCACTTTCAAAATGGACTTCCTTAAAAACTAAAGGAAATTTTTAAAGAAAATCCATGAAGTACACACCAAAAGTGTGATCCATTACCAAAAAAGAGAGATCTGTTTGGGAAAAAAAAAAAAAAAAAAAAAACCTTGCCTTTGAAGAGAAGACATTTTGGTAGTTCTAGTAATCATTGCGCTGACGAGGCTGAGGCAGAAAGAAGGATTGTGCATTTCAGGCCAGCCTGGGATACATAGTAAGAGGGAGGAAGGAAGGAAGGAAGGGAGGGAGGGAGGGAGGGAGGGAGGGAGGGAGGGAGGGAGGGAGGAAGGAAGGGGAGGGAGGGTAAGTCATAGGAAGAAAATTCTTGCTTTCTGGGTTTTTTTTTTCTTGTGGTGGGGGGATTTGTTGTTGTTTGTTTGGTTGGTTTTTAAGACAGGGTTTCTCTGCGTAGCCTTGTCCTGGAACTCTGTGCATGCACGGCCAACATCCAGCAGAAGAAAGTATTTTAACTGATATCTTTAAAAGACTTGAACGTAGAATATATAAATGACTTTTAAAACTTGATAATGAAATGCCCTTTTATAAAAAGGAGAGAGAGAGAGAGAGAGAGAGAGAGAGAGAGAGAG
>CABHPR010072418.1:0-15057 GCA_902168415.1 Peromyscus melanophrys | reverse complement strand
GAGAGATTTGTCCTGACTGTGGGCCAAGCAGGAAAACTCAAGCTACATAGAGACAATCTTTCCAGATGAGATCACACTGACAGGAATTACAGTTAGGACTGAAACATACTCTACGATGGAATTTATACTAAAGTCTCATGCTAGGGAGCAGTTAATTCTGGGTATATACCTAATAGGAATACCTCTGCTGGACGCTGGACTCTGAATGAGAGTGATATAGTTATTTTTCATTCTACTATGACAAAAACACCTGAGAAAAGTAACTCATGGGACAAAGGGTTTATTTTGGCTTACACTTTGGGGGTACAGACACTACGCAGGGAAGGCGTGATGTTGAGAGTAGCTTTAGGGGTGGTATCAGGGATATGAAGCAGCTACTCACATTTCATCCCCAGTTTGGAAGCAGAGAAAGAGAGAGATGAATGCTGACACTTGGCTCACATTCTCCCTTTTAATCATTTGGGGATCACCGTCCATGGGATGGTGCCTCTTACATTCAAAATAGGTCTTCCCTCAGTTAACCCTCTATGGAAACATCCTCACACACCAACCCAGTGGTTTATCTCTTAGTTTATTCTAAGTCTCATCAAATTGATAAGATTAATCAGTAATCATTATATTAATGACTTTTCTATTTCAGTGATAAAACACAATGACCAAGGTGATCTACACAAAGAAGGTTTTAGTTGAGATCACAGTTTCAGAGGTTATGAGTCCATGATATCAGGAAGTGGCAGGCATGGCAGAGGGAACAGCAGCTGAGCCCTCACATCTTGACTGTAAGCAGGAAGCTGAGAAAGCAAACTAGAAATTTCTCTAGTCTTTAAACCCTCAAAGCCCAACTCCAGTTTCCAACTCCAGTGGCACACTTCCTCCAACAAGGCCACACCTCCTAAGTCTCCCTAAACACCACCACCTACTGGCAAGTAAGTATTCAAATTGACAGGGCTGTGGGGAACATTTCTCACCCAAGCCACCACAGTCATCATTATTTAATTTTCTGTCCTGGAACAGTTTGAATATAAAAAGAATAAAGGCATTGAACTTGAAGCTATCTTTAAAAAAACAATCATCCAAAAACAGTGGTTTCTCATAGAAAAGCAGAAAATAGGATCGTCAGTTCATGAGATGGGCTAGAGGTCATGTTTGCAAAGACAGAAAGCATTACTTTAGGTGAAACATTATAGTACAAGGAAGAGGGGCTGACAATGAGGGGCTTTAAGGAACAGCTTGTTATGTGGACTTTGGAGCCACAGGGAAAAAAAAAGTCTGGGTTTTGCTTTGAGAAATTACAGAAAGCTGAAGAGTAAATATAGGTATTACTTTTCCAGTATAACATAAGATTTAAAAAAATCACACTTTTAAATGTTTTTTTGAAACACTCAAGCCTCTATTTCAGAAACCAAGAATTTCGCCCCTATGTGTTAGTTTATTATTGCTGTGAAAAACACTCCAGAGAGATGAGTCCACAGCAGGAAACACTGGTTTTTGTTCAGAGCGTCAGGAGCTTCACTCTCTGGTCAGCTGGCTCCATTGTTTAGGGGCTGAAATGAGGCTGAATATCAAGAGGGTGTGATGAAGAGAGCTGCTCAGGTCTGGACAACTGAGAAGCAGAGAAAAGGAACATTCCAGTCAGGGACAAGATGTGCTTTCAAAGGCATGGCCCCCTAGCAACCTACTTCTAGTTAGACCCTACTTCTCACATTTCACCATCTTCCTATAGAATATTCATGTTGTCAATTAATCAGTGGATCAATCTGTTGCTTAGGTTAGACCCCTCGTTATTCAGTAACATTTTAGGATTGGATTACGTACTTGGGAACCAAGATTTCAATGCATGAGTCTCAGGGTAGGATTTCGTATCTGAACCATGATAGGCTAGATGTGGTGGTTCCAATGACAATGACCCCCATAGGCTCATATATTTGAATACTTGGTCCCCGGTGGGTGGAACTATTTGGAAGGATTAGGAGGTGTCCTTGTTGAAGAAGGTGTGTCATCAGAGATGGGACTTGGAGCTTCCAAAAGCCCATGCCATTCCCAGTCTCCCTGTTATTGTGTTGCCCTGCCCATCGCCCTCTGCCTCGTGCTTGTGGATCAGATGGAAGCTCTTGGTTACTACCCTAGCGCCATGCCTGCCTGCCTGCTGCTGTGCTGCTCCCCACCATGATGCTCATGGACTCTAACCCTCCAAAACTGTAAATTTCTTCCATGTGTTAGTCATGGTGTTTCATTACAGCAATAGGAGTCTCTTATTCATACAGCCTATCAAAGTTAAGCCCATCAAAATATTTAATGAGTTCATTTGACCAAAAAGCCTTTCATAAATATGGCATCAACAAACCACAAAGTGATGTGGAATCCATGCAGGGATAATGGAGAAGAAACTTTATATTGTATTTATGGAATCAAAACTATATATATATATATATATATATATATATATATATATATATATATATATAGAGAGAGAGAGAGAGAGAGAGAGAGAGAGAGAGAGAGGAGTCAAAACAAATCAATACATATATGCATATATTCTTGGTTAAGGTGGAAGGTCACTGATTAGAAGGTCATTGGCAGTGTCTGGCCAGTGCATGTTATTGTGCTACTCACACAGGACGTGGGTGACAGGCTGCGTTTCAATTACTTAACATGAAAATCAAGGTGCTGGTGCCATCGCAGCATAACACATTCCCAACTAACCATATAACTCTCACATGAAATGCAGAAACCAACTCCATTCAGGAAGCCAAGTAGCTCAACGACCAGTAGAAAATCTCGTTGCTTTAATGTCTTTGCAGAAGTGTTGTATATTCACATGAACGCTTTTGTTTCTTCTACCTATTTGATTTCATTACTTGGATATATTCTGGGCATTTTGAATTTGACTGCTTCCTGTAGAACTTTTTTATTAAATGATTTTATTTATGTTCTAGATTAGAAATAAATTACCCTGAATGTCAGGAAAACAGGATTCCAATTTAGTGTACTCCACAAGTTAGTTACATGGTAAGTCAGCATCTATGTCCAGAGAATGGCTAAGGTAGGATTCCCAATCTCAGTATTAGACACCTAGAAGCATCCCTTGCCCCCTCACATCTTACTCTCTTGTGATTCCCAACTCCTCTTCCCCCAGGTTCTAACAACCACAAATGTCTCCAGACATGGATAAATATCTGGTGTATTGAGTAAATCGGGCCTGTTTTAGAATGCCTGCTCCATTTGGTTTTTCGTGACAGGGTTTCTCTGTGCAGCTTTGCGCCTTTCCTGGAACTCACTTGGTAGCCCAGGCTGGCCTCGAACTCACAGAGATCCGCCTGGCTCTGCCTCCCGAGTGCTGGGATTAAAGGCGTGCACCACCAACGCCCGGCGGGACCTTGATTTTTAAAGCATGTCTGTATTAAACTGTAGAAAAATAAATCAATAACTTTAACCAATTAAAAAATTCAAAAGTCAGCCAGGCGGTGGTGGCGCACGCCTTTAATCCCAGCACTCGGGAAGCAGAGCCAGGCGGATCTCTGTGAGTTCGAGGCCAGCCTGGGCTACAAAGCGAGATCCAGGAAAGGTGCAAAGCTACACAGAGAAACCCTGTCTCGGAAAAAAAAAATTCAAAAGTCTGAATGGGGAAACTAGATAGTTAATCATATAACTCGTTTTGAAAATCTAATGTCACTCAGGTGTGTACAGGCTCATTATCATTATATACACACCTGCACTGTCCTGGAATATATGCTGAAATTCTGGGTAGGAGGGAGAGGAGTCTTAAAAGAGAGTCTGGGAGTTTCTATCTATATGCCTTAGCCACCAGCTTATCCCCTACTGTACACCACAGGCAAAACAAATCAGTAAATAAAAATTAATGACAGGAATTTGAGGAACCCAAGGGCATCCCCATATGACCTTGAAATACAACCTCACATTCGGATTCCTTATGCTTATACTTCTATTTCATTATTTTATAAATCAGTTAGGTATTCAGAATTATCTTTTGATGGATTCCTGTCAACAGGCAGGTGAAAAGTCTTTACACAGGATTCGTCAGGATTGGAGAAAAGGATAAAAGGTTTCCCCCTCATGATTTGGGGCAGCCAGTCCCTGGTCACAGTGGATTCACAACACACACTGCTCCGGATTCTGTAGCAACTCCTCACTTTGTCCAGTGGGTTCCTGTAAGCCAAGGAGGGCCATGGGGTGCAGAAAACAAAACAAAGAGATTTGGGAAAGTGAGAAAACACAAGAAAATAAAAAAAGCATGCTGAAGGAAAAGAGAAGAGAGGGAAAAGGGGTGGGTCTGGATGAGAGGAGGGGTCGGGAGAGACAAAATATAGACGGCATCTACAGCACAATCCCTCTAGTGACGTTATCTTTATCTTTCCTGAACCGATAGATGTGTGAGGACTTGCTTCTATTCCTTATCTCACATGAAAATGAAACAAATTTCTATCAGTCTCCTCAGAAATCCTGGCAGATTCTGACAGCAAATATGTGCTGTTTCTGAGATGAGACTTTTCAATAATGTAATATATATATATATATAACCGGAGCTGGGAAAAGAAGAAGAGGGGAGATGTGCTTTCCTCTGGTTATGCTTGAACTTTGACATTGTTCTCTTCCAGTCTTGCTTTAGATCACACTGAACCATGAAGAGCCCTGTCCCTGTGACCTCAGCCTCGATCTGGCCAGCAGTCATCCCTACACTATACTCTGCACTGTGGGTTCTTTCCTCTGAACAGCCCCTCACTGCTCTCACCTCCCCTCACTCCAGCTGTACTGTTTTCCTGCCTTCTCTTCTACATCTGCCCTGAACTCAGCATCCCCTTCTCTCAAAGGCTTCTGAAATGTATGGTTCAAGGACAGAGTGTATTTATTCTCAGCTGAACAAGCTCAGGCAGCCTGCAGTCCAGAGCAGGGAGTGGGCACTGTTTACCTCTGAACCATGGCCATGCAGTGTACAAGTCCCCATAGCAAACACCACCTTTCCCTGGGAAGGCAGCCACAGCCTGGAGCCCTGGGTAGGAAATCCCCTGTGAGAGGCTCTTCATGAGCCCCACAGAAAATGGTTCTTTTCATAAGTTCTGAGTCTCCTTCCTTTATAGCCGTAAGTGTCCTCATTGCATCCTCTTTCTTGGCCTTCTCTACACAATTTGCTTGCTGCTACAAAGATACTTTTAGGGGGAAATTCTTGTACTCATACAACTTCAACTCACCCCCAGAGCAAGCCCAGTGGCCTTGCAGTCTGCCATCTTCACAAGAAAAGCTGAGCACATACAAATGTTTCTGTCTACCATCTTGTCCTTGTAACAATGTGCTCCATGAGCTTGAGCTAAAGCATAACGAAGATTGTGTCCTCCATTTTTCCTTCTTGAGCTCTGACCCTAAACTGAGCATGCTCAGAATGTGTTACTGCGTGTGCTGAAGAATATGCCCATACCTCAAGGGCTTTCCTAAATGAATATTCACAGGCTCGCCTGCATAAAATCCCCACACCTCCTTTGTCTGAAGAAGACACTGTACTCCACTCACCTGCATCTGAGAAGAAATCTTTCTCACTCCTATTTGCTTGTGTTGGGGGTTTCCAGTCACCATGATGCAAACCCCCTGCATTCAGTTCAGAACTGAAACACAATCACAAATATTCCTACCATGTGCCTTAGAGCTCAGAGCTGCCTCTAATGGGTCTGTGCCCCCCACCCGTGCCCCCAGCCCTGTCCCCAGCATCCTCAGGAAGACTATTTTTCTACTTCCTGGCTGGGCTCTCCCTCTGAGATCAACATTAGGGTAAAATCCCCCAAACCAGGGAGTCCCAGTGCTCTAGACTCTGCCACCTGTCCTGAGAAGCTAAGACAAGTGCTAAGGAACCGGGAAAGGAGCTTTACTGACGATGTGATACCAGGAAGCACAGAGGTCCGGTGATCCAAAATCTGTCTACAAACTATCTCAGTGTTACATGGCAAGGACTGGAGATCTACATGACAGGTTTCTGATAGTGTTGGTCTAGCTCAGCAGTTGTCAATGTGTGGGTCGTGACCCCTTTGTGGCTTGAACGAACCTTTCAGAGGAGTTGCCTAAGACCATCTGCAGATCAGCTATTTACATTATGATCCATAACAGTAGCAAAGTTACAGTTATGGAGTAGCAAAGAAAATAATGTTATGGTTGGGGGTTACCACAACAAGAGGAACTGTATTGAAGGGTCACAGCGTGAGGAAGGCTGAGAACCACTGCTATAGCTGATCTAGCCTTCACCTCAGGATCTGCCGCTGAGGGGGTTTTTGATGCCAACGAAGTGTCCGGTGCTTAGGCATTAGTTTCAGTACTTTGTCTTAAGATGGCCATCAGTTAGGTCTGTGGCTTCTGAAACCCAAACAACTGTGGTGAAGAAAGATTCAGGAGAGCTCAGAAAGAGGGGAAGGAAATAAGATGGGCTCAGAACAAAATCCACTTAGCCAGACCGATCCAAGGCTTTTCTCAGAAGCCCCATGAAAGGACAAAGGAGCCTAGCTCTGTGTCCTTGCTCAGGAGCCAACTTGGCAAGGCCAGTCTGGGGCTGAGGCATGGGCCTTGAAGGAATTACGGATCCAGTTCCTGGGAACTGGGCTTTTCCTCTCTGAAGAGACTGGAGTTATCAGTCCCAAGGCTGCCATGTGCTCTGGGAGTTCTTGAGATAGTCTGTGTTTCCTTTGTGCAACATTGTTTGATTAGCCTCGCACTGGCTGACTTTGTCCCACTGTAGGACAATTTCTGCTGACTCGGTCCTACGTCCCCCCTGGAAACAGTATGTAAAGTTCTGTTTGCTTGGCATAAGACAAAGCTTGTGCAAGACCTCCTGACCCCAGCTTTTATCTTCTTTATCCTCTATCTTCTCTATATTTCTCGTCCCCTGATACCTCCACCTCAGGATTCTGTCACTGAAGAAGGACCTGCTGGCTCAGGTCAGTCCCCCAGCTGCTGAGAAGAGAGTCACAATCTGTCGTGTAGACACAGTGCTCCCCGTCTCTGGGCACAGTCAGAATCACTGCATCATCTGAGGTTTTACAGTAACAAGAGCAAGAATGCAAGCTGTAGGAATGGCTGCTGGGTTGGTATCGGGGTTCGAGTGGGTGGTGGTTGGATATCTGTTTTGTTTTTGAAACAGGGTCTCTATATGCAGCTCTGGCTGTCCTGGAACTTGCTAAGTAACCAAGCTGACCTTGGATTCACAGAGATTTGCCTGCCTCTGCCTCCCAAGTCCTATGATTAAAGGCGTGTGCCACCATACCAGGATCGGCCTGGTTCAGAACCCCAGCTCCATCTGTTAGTAGCTGCTTCACCCTTGTCGGATGGGATGTTAGAATCCAGTTGCTGGTCGGACTGCAGTACAGGCAGCAGCCATTCCCCTGTCACAGCACAAGCAGTGTCCCTCCCCCACTGAGGCATTAACTCTGAGACCCTAGCTGAAAAGGAGTACTGGTGGCCACACATCCTGCTCCCCACCCCCTCGTTCCTAGTACGGGCATGTGCAGTGAAATTTCCCACACCATCAGAAAGGTGTCGGCAGAGACCTTTCTCTTTCCAGAGTTCTCCATGCTGTCTCTCTCTGGTGCTGAGGCCTGAGCTCTCCTCAGAGCCCCGTCATGCTGTTATCTATCTGCTCATAATGTTAATGTCTAAAACAAACTCCTTCCTCCTCAACAATCCATCTCAGTGACCTTCTCAAACTCCTTATCTGAGACCTTTTAACCCTTGACCTCTGTGCCTCAGGTCCCTCATGCGCAAAGCTGGTGTGAAATAAGGGTTAAATAGTTAAAAAGAGCTTACAAGGGTGCCTTCCACAGAGTTAACCTTTGATAAGTGTTCTTCGGTAGAGTAACCAAAGGCCGGTCTGCATTTTATCGACGAGGAAACTGAGGCTGGCAAGAGTAATTTATGTCAGATCTAGAAGTGAAGCCCAGGTTTTCTGGGATGACTCACTGTCTGTTTCATGTAGTGATAAGGAGAATAACACTGTTGTTTACGGATACTCGCCAAATGCCCACTGTGCTCAGCCCTTTACACACAGTCCTTCATTTATTCCTCGTAACCAACCAGGCAACTGCCTTAAAATAGTTTTTGTTTGCAAGTTAACAGATAAAACTGTGTTTTCCCAGTAAGTAGGTGTCGTTAACTCCATTTTAGAGTGGGAAAACTCGAGGCCAAGAAATCCAGAAGGCAAATACTGACTGCTGAGTCAGGGATGGGCATCCAGGATGAGGACACCGGTCTCTGCAGCCCCAGAGCCTGGGGTGCCAACTATGTATGTTCAGTGACATCTCCAAAGCAACAGACCAGCTTATTTTATAAACAGCCGGGAGCAGCCAGGACAAACTGGGTGACATTTGCGAGTTCCTCAAAGACAGGAGTCCTTGCTATTGTTGCGCCCATGTCTCAAGACCCTCCCTCCCCCAAGCAAGACCACCACAGAGCCAATATCTGATGCAAAACACACAGAGGTTTATTGACTACAAGCAAGCCCGGCTTGGTCCATGTCCAACACTCTGACACAGCAGGTGGAGGAGGATGGCCCTGGCTCTCAGAATGAGGGGTTTTTAAAGGGAAAAACTGCAAGCAGGGTGGTACAAGCCTTTGGGTCATAGAATTGGGTGAGAATATGTAACCTTTGAATTTACTGGTTGGGGTCCAGAGGAATATTCAACAACAACAGTTATCAGAAGGATATTTGGAGCCCGCAGACGTTGTCCAAGGACATTTGGGACCAGCAGATGTTGTTTATCAAAATTACTCATTGGCCAGCCCACCCTGGTGGGGTCGCCTCAACCGCGACCTTGTCTGTTTATGATTTCTCTTGGAGCTGTTTTGAGGTTTGTACTGGAACTAAGTTCAGCTTCTGACCAAGTGTCGTTTAAAATGGAGTTTTTCTGTACTATGGAGTTTGTCTTGCTCTCTCACTATCATCCCTCACTTCTCCCTCTGCACCAGGCACTAGACCCCCACAGGTGACGCATATGCTCCCATGGAAAGATCTGAAAGTCTGTTCCCAATGAGCTTGAGACACCAGGCTCAGGAGAGGCAGATGCCAGGTGAGCACTTGGTAGCCAAGGCCAGGGCTGGGGCCAGCAGGATTATTCCATGGTGCTGAAGAGATGGAAGTAAGGGGTGCCAGAACGCAGAGGGACCACAGTGTCTGGTCACATGGGCTTGTGATGGCTCTTGATTTTCAGGAAGAAAACAAACTCAAGACGAGAAGGCTGGCACTTCCCACAGAAGCAGCAGGTCCTAGCAGGGAGCTGCTCCTGCAAGGGCTGCAGTAGCTGCCTGCTTTAAGATCACAGCTGAGGTCTGAGGGACACAGCCCTTCAGCAGGCGCTGTCTGGACCATTCTGACTCTGACAAGCTCTCATGATCACACATGGTTGTGGCTGGCAGCCCAGGCAGACATGACTGTTTTGGCTTTTGTCTTTTCTATTTTTCCTCTATCACCAGTCCTGGATCTCAGCTCATCTGATTGGAGGTGGTGGCCAACCCATATGACCTGGCAGTGCCCAGTGCTGCCCCCCGGTGGAAGAGCCAAGGATATAAGCACCATCTGGGTCAGGAAGGAACAGATATGATCAGGAAGGGAAGAGGTGAGCTGTGTGGATGTCCCAGTGACTTTAAAGAATTGTGCTGTGAGTCTCTCTGCCGTCCCCATAGGTAAATGATTTGCTGTGACTTAAGGGGCAGCAAACACAACAGCTCTGACTCCCAGGTGGACTTTGATGAGGGAGGCCGAGTTGTCTCTTCACCTTGGCTTCCCTTTGGAGGCCCCACAACCCTCATTAAGTTTAGAAGGTCCCTCATTTAGAATTTTCCTGGAATTGGAGTGGGTGGGGGGAGGTAGCTTGAGCAGAAGGTAGTCACTCTTTTATTATTAGGTCAACATCAAAAAGATGTGAAAGTTATGTGCAAAACTTTGCATCAGTACCACCCGAGGAAGGCCAGGCAGGGCTCTACACGATCAGAAAATCTCAGGGGTGTTCAAAACTGCATTCTGATGACTTTATGCTTAAGGAGGAATGCTATGAAAGACAAATATGGCTCTCCCTATTTTTAGCACCCTCCTCCACATATCTTCATTTACTCCCTGAACACCCCACCCCGACCCTAGTGGGGAATAGAATTTTCTGGAGACTTCTTACATAATCCTGAGCGCTTGAGACCAGACTGTGATGTTGTCTTGTGGTTTTTTTCAAACCTTTTCCCCTTCATCAGAATGGGTGCCGAAGACAGGAAATGTGTGACTGGGTCAAATTCTCTGTAAGAAGTCCCTAAGAGGTCACTGCATGAAGCTGTGAAGGTGAGGCCTAACTTGTGATGGAGACCTCGAGATGCGGGAAATGTCAGGCACAACGTGAAGCTGGTCCAAGGGAGAGCTTCCATGGGCTGTAGGTGGCAAAGGTCGGCAAGGTGAGGCTGCCAAAGCTTATTAGAGCCCAGGTGATGCCGCCACAAGCTCCATATGCCAGAGACCGAGACGTCAGTTCCAGTGTTTCCCCTGCTGGCTTTTGTGTTGTTTTAGTCCAATCTCTCCTTGCTGTCTGCCCATTCCTCTCCTGGGTAAAGAGCATCTTCAGTCTGTGCTGGGATGCAGTGGAAGTCTGTACTTACTTTTCGCATGGACTCACACGGAAGAGCGCCCCGAGTCTTAGAAGCGACTTTTGAAGAAGAATCTGCAGTGTGTCCCCATGTCCCCATGTTCCGTCATCAAGTGCAGTACAGACTCTCAAGCTTCCCATGTCAGAGCTGCAGAAGAGATGATTACGGAGCCTTACCTCCAGGCTTCCAGAGTTATTGGATTGGGAGCAGGGTCCGAGAATCTGCTTTTCTCACAAACTCTCAAATGCTGCTGATTTGGAAGCCACACTTTGGACAATCATTCTGTATATTTAAGCCTAACTCTCCAAGAGGGCTTAGCTAGGTAACAAACAAGCAAACAAAAACTCCAGACTGTTCTGTTTCCACCTCAAAAGTTAAGGCCCACTCCTCAGAACAGTCACCAGACCTAGAGGAATGCCCTGGGCCATGGTGACATCCAGTGAGCCTGGGAAGTGCTTCAGAGTGAAGGGCATTTGAAAATTGGAGAGCCTTTGTGATGAGCTCATAGACACCAAGGCCCTGACTGACACACAGCTGGTCTCAGACAAGCCTGTAAATATGACACAGGGGGCTGCATGTAGGGAAATGGAAGCTAAAACCTGTTGTTACCGGGAACTAGAGTCATGAGTATCCTAGCTCAAAGGCTTTTGTAGAGAGGATAAATAGCTTGATGGCAGCACACTGTATTAACACAAGGACTCGGTGTGTATTACACCGAGTATTACTTGGGCTTGAGGAGAGCAGAGCTGCAGGGCAGAGTGAGTTCTATGCTTGAATCTATTCACTTTGAAGACCTCATATATAAAAAGAAAATGTTCTCTAGGATACAGACAGTTCTGAGAAGTGTCATTGAAAAAGAAAGCATGAAAATATTGTTCTGAATCACGGAATTATGTCACTTTGTTTTACTGAATGTAGGAAAGTGTTTTTAATTTAATCTATAATATTGCTGTTTTCTCTTTATATCCTGTTTTGTGTATACACATATATTAACAATATTTACAGTATTATCACAGCAATATGTGTTGATTTTAAGATAAGGTATAAACTAGACGTGGTTGTTCACGTCTATATTTCAGGTCTTGGAAGGCTGAGGCGGAAAGGATTGCAGTGGCTTTGAGGCCAGCCTGGACTACATAGTGAATTCCAGGCCAGCCTGGACTACATAGTGAATTCCAGGCCAGTCTGGGTTACAGAGATTCTGTCTAAAAAACTAATTAAGTACTAATATTCTATATACTATATACACACATGCTCATTCAATATAGCTTTTCCTAGTGAGCAGAAGTAGAGTAGCCACATGGACCAGAAAGGAAAGAATCAAGACTCTGTCTGCTTTTGTTTAATATCAGTAAGCCCCTTGTGATTTTACTTTTTAGAGATCAATCTCCCCAAAGCAGGGTCCACCTGGAAGACCTGAGACAAACTGAACTTCTCAATTCTTGTTGAGGACCAGGCTTAAGACTCAGTAAGAATTAACTCAGAAAGTCCTGACTGATTAGACAGTGGGCTGTCGAGCTAGACTGTTGACCTGGTTCTCTCCCTCTCTCTATTTATTCCTGTACTCAATCTATGGAAACACCTATTGCTATAGATCTAGAATCTTTCCTTTGGGATCTGCAATTCCAAAGTCATCTAAGGATTGGAATCAGGAAGTGTGAGAAGTTAGGGAGGTGGGGGGAGAAATATCTATTTTCACTAACCTCTAACTAAAGTTCATTCCCATCAGGAAAAGAGACATCAAACCATAGCAGCTGTGGCATGTGTCTCTTATCACCGAGGGCCACTGCCAGTCCCATTACAGACACTTTAAAATACACTAGTAATTATGTGTAACTGTACTCTGAAGCTCTGCTAATAAGCATAACTCCAGATCTTTTGCCCTTTAGGAGATTCATAAGCTGAGCTTCCTTTGCAATCTTATGTATTTTATTTGGTGCATTTCTCTGGAATACCAAAGGTGCTGAGGCCACACTGACTTGTGCATCTCCATTGCTGTCAATCATGAATAGACAGTCTGTCTTAGGGTTTCTATTGCCGTGAAGAGACACCATGACCACGGCAACTCTTACAAAAGAAAGCATTTCATTGGGCCTAGCTTACAGTTTCAGAGGTTTAGTCCATTGTCATCGCAGCAGTAAGCATGGTAGCAAGCAGGCAGGCATGGTGGTGGGGAGGGAGCTGAGAATTCTACATTAGGATCCCCAGTCAAGAAAGAGAGAGTGACACTGGGCTTAGCTGGAGAATCTGAAACCACAAAGACCACCCCCTGTGGAGGCTACTTCCTCCAACAAGGCTACACCTATTCCAATAAGGCCATACTTCCTAAGTCTATAGGGGCCATTTTCATTCAAACCACCACACAGTATTGCAAGTTGGCAAAGGTATAAGGTTTTGCTGGGCCCCCATCCTGGGCTCCACCTTGACAATTCACTGGAGTAGGTGGCAGCTGATGGCTTGAGCTTAGATAACAAGTTCCCTCCACTAAGAACAATCCTGCTCCACATACTTGACAGCATGGACTCCCAATGCCATGTAAAGCAATGTTCTTTGAGGTTCGTTTAGAATAACTGAATAGGAGTCTGTTGAGGCTGCTTCTATCTTCTGATACTTTAGTACCAGAAGTCTCAGAGCATCTAGTCTGAGCCATATAAACCCTGTTGCTGGGGGTGATGGTGTATCTCCGTGAAGGATTGTTTAAGTGGTAGAGTACACAAGACAGAGATTGTGTTTCAATTCAACAGTATAGACCGAACTCTTTAAATTCAGTATGAGATAAAAGGAACAATCACTTTCCCAAGTCATGTCATGGAAATAATAAAGCGTTCCCAAAGTGTTCTCATTCTATTTTTGGTAGGGAAAGTGTTCTGTGAGTCTGAAGGGAAAGAGAAAGCTGGGGTAAGGGTGGACATGGCAGGCGGGGAGGGAGAGCCAGGAGAACTCAGAGGCAAACATCAGGATGCTACAGCTTCTAATCCCTTTGATTTGCAGCCAGTGCTTCTGAGACTCTTCCAGGGTTTGGTTAATCCCCTAGGACCAGTTTAGATACACTGGTTTGGTTAATCCCCTAGGACCCCAATTCTCAAGATACACTGACATTACTTCCCCAAATACCTTCACTGTGGAAGGAATAGGTTCAGCAAACAACTGTCACAAGATGTAATGTATATATTGGGTTTGTTTGCGTATTCTGGTGAATTCCGTTATTCCCCACCACAAAAACATTCTGGAGTCTTCCTCAATACCTGCACTGCTATTATATAATTGAGGGCAGAGTGTTTGTCATAGTTAAAAAATTTCAGCCTAGAGGGCAAAACCAGAGTGGCTTGAGAATTTACCAAGAGGCACGATTTCATGACACTTTAAGGTTCTTTTCTGGGAACTGATTCCCCTGGACTTGCAAGACTCCAAATGTTTTCCAGTTCTGGTCTTCTGTACCATTTCTCCAGGACATCTAAGATTTGTCTCACGGGGCAGGGGGGAAAAAAAGCCAGATCTTGATGTCACGCCCACATCTGCCTGATCCTAGAGACAGTAAGCTGTAAGGGAACTCGGACTTTAAACCAGATCAACTTGGATTCTTTGGACATCCTGCTTCACCGTTTGGAACGTGAGTTCCCTCCACTGAAAACGGAAACAATTTGTAGACAGCATGTGCATTGCCTTCCTAAGGAAAAAAAATCTTCCTTCATTTGGGGATCGTAGCTAAACCCAGGGGTCTTGCTGCACGCGTCGGTCCGGCCGGGAGGGGGCAGCAGACTCCAGCCCTGCGCTCCCGGGACCGAGGAAGCCCGCGTGGACAAGGAAGTTCCCAAGGTCTCGGCTCCCGCGGCCCCAGAGCTGCACCCCGCTTCCGAACCTCGGAAAGCAGAAGGACGTGGGATCAGGGACGCCGAGTTCCACGAAGCGGCTCATGAAGAGGACTCAGTTCCCCAAGCCAAGGCAGGCCACAATACGAGAGTGCGCCTGCGCGGAAACTGCTTCCGGGGTGAGGTACTGCGCTTGTGTATCCCCGCTTTTCCTCTTCAGCTGTAGCAAAGGGGTCAGGGCTGCAGGTGAGCTGTGCGCCCATCCCATAAAGGAAACTTTCCTTGCAATGGCATGAAAATAAACGGGTCTTTGCTGAGCATGCGCCCTCTCCTTCAATCTCCAAATCAAGAAAAAAATTCGAGATTTCACGGGGGAAACGGCTTTAAAAGTGTAAGCTTTACAAACAGGTCTTTTCTCCAGTTTACCTAGATGGAACAAGATCTGAAGAGGACCTCTTTTCTCAAGTGTATGAAGATGTCAAGCAAGAATTAGAGAAGCAAAATGGTTTGTGAGTAACAGCACAAAGATGGAATGCAGCAAGTCCTCCTGGGATGGATTAAGAAGCTTGAAAGACAGCAAAACCCTATGTTGGGAAAGAAAGAAAGAAAGAAAGAAAGAAAGAAAGAAAGAAAGAAA
>CABHPR010072415.1:0-12510 GCA_902168415.1 Peromyscus melanophrys | reverse complement strand
GGAGGAGGGGGAGAAGGTTAGCTCGCTGTCTCAACCTGAAAACACTAGTAAGCCCTCATCACCTGCTCCTCGGCGTTGGCGGGGTGCCCAAGCATCGTTCTCCACCAGCAAAAAATGAAAATTGTGTGGCCACATGAAGAAATCCTTGGAGCCAAAAATGAGGATCATCTTAAAACAGTGTCCTCGTTCCTTGTTTTTTTTTGTTTTTTGTTTTGTTTTGTTTTGTTTGAAGAGTGCTAGAAAACTCAAATTACTTGTTCATTCGTCCTGGTTTTGATGAGGGTTAGGTATGGCCATATAACGTCAACCTAGTTAAGATCTATGAACTCAGTACTTTAAATAAACGGCACCAAAAATAATATGATAATAGAACTCTAGAAATAGAACTATTATTGTGTTCTGACAAAGTTACTCAATGGCATTATTCTTACCAGTGTTTCCTCTTAGTATCGTTTATCTGCCTGGGAAATGTCTGTGGGCCTGTAAGATTTCGTTCATATTTTAAAACCAACTCTACCAATGAGACAGTATTGTGGGCCTATTACAATGTTTAAAGGACAAAATGTGATAATATATGCATAGGCTCAATACCTGTGACGCTCTTGAAATAGAGCCTGGCATGTGGTAGGTCTCCCGTGATGCAATGTGGGCTATCTCTTCATTTGCCTCCCAGAAATGTCTCCCACGCCCCTTTCTCATTTTTCACTCCCATCAGCTTTCTCAAAATGAATTTGGGGATTTCTCCCTAAATGGGCACCACTCCTTGACTAATGACGTCCAGCTGCTTAGGCCCCATTCAGATTTTCAGTGGTTCAAATGACTACATGCCCTTCACACCAAGGGAGCAAGCCTCCCACCTCCTTTCCTTTCCACAAGCCGTTCCTCTCCCTGCAGTCTATCCTCCCTTCACCCACTGAACGTATTATGAATAAAGCCATTCAGAAAATGCCTCCCGGAGAAGCTGTCTGATTCCTTTAGGCAGGCCACGCTCTTCTCTTGATGCCCTCTTTTCTGACATTGCAAGTATATTACACTGTTTGTTTTCTCTCCTGTCTGCTGCCAAACAGTCATTGTTGTGGGGCTGGCTCCGTCTTATCCATCTCTGTAGTCCCAGCATTCAAAAGCAAGTGGGTGGACAGTAAGTGGTTTTGAAATAAATTGATGTGTTTATACATTTAGAAGTGACTCTGGAGTGGTCAGAAAGTTCATTCTCTTTGATTCAGATCGTTAAAGTTAACTGAAAACCTTGTTTCTGCTGTAACTTTTTCTTCTAACGGACTTTAAAGCCCCAATTAGAGCAGATATTTTTCAAGTCATTAGAAAGGAGATTTTTTTTTTTTAGATTGAATCTGTACTTTCAACTGTTCAACATGAATAAGTCAGCACATGAGTGCTGGAAGTGGGGGAAGGTCTGAGGGAATGCATGCTGTTGACATGGGCATAGCCATGTCAAGGACCTGAGGCTCAGACCCATGGGGAAATGGCAACCCATTCCCCCAGGGGTGAGGCTCAAAGAAATGGCAAAGCCTTCCCCTGATCTATGAGTAGATATTGATAGTGTGGGGGGGACAATGTCCACTATAGTCCCCCCAACCCCCACTCCTATATTTCCATCCTGAATACTGGTCCCCCTTCAGAGAGTGCTTCTACCAAGATTAGGGAAACCTGTCTCCCTGACCCAGCTGCATACTATACCCCGATTCTGTACTTATCTGTACATCACAACCCCACCTCTCTGTTGAACTCTGACATAATAAACATGCTTAGCTTCCGGGGAGCTGCTGCTTTTCCATCAGAGAGCCCAATCCACATGACCCAGCCTTTGTCCATTACCTCTGTGCCTGTTTGTCTTTTCTTCATTTCTTGCAACCCAGTCAGGTCTATCCAGGAGCTGTGCCAGGACACAGCACCTATGTTATAGGGAAACACATAAATCTCTGGTCATTGTGGTATTTATTTTTTTATTATTCTTTTTTTGAAGTTTTTTTTTATGTGCATTGATGTTTTGTCCACATGTATGTCTGATTGAGGGTATTTGATTCTCTGGAACAGGAGTTACAGACAGTTGTGAGCTGTCATCTGGGTGCTGGGAACTGAACCCAGGTCCTCTGGACGAGCATCCAGTGCTCTTAACCACTGAGCCATCTCTCCAGCCTGTAGTATTTATTCTTAAACTAAGAATATTTATGAGAATAGAAAATAATGGAGGAAGAGTAATGAGCCGATTGGCAATTGATTAAAACAAAGCACCTCAGAGCTGAGAAGGTGGTTCTGTTGGTAGGATCACTTGCTGCTCAAGATTCCATTCAGATCCCAGCACATACATCATTAAAAAGTGTTCCCACATATCCCCAAAACTCCAGTGCTTAGAAAATAGACAGAGACAGGCTAGGACTTGCTTGTTAACAGGCTAGCCCAGAACAGTGAGCTCCAGGTTCAGCGAAAGGCCCTGTCTCAAGGGACTAGAAGAAGATGCTGGTTGCCCTTCTCCAGCCTGCATGTGCACACACACATGCAGTACGCATGTATTCACTGTGAGAAAGAGAACAATGCTTTCAGATTCACCATATTCGGGTTGGAGCAGGTGGAGGAGGGCTGGTTTCATAATCACAAGTAGTGTCCCTCCCACATGTCTTTCCATACACTGTCCTCTTCTTTTTGGGGGGCAGGATTTGAGACAGGGTCTCACTGTGTAGCTCTCACTGTCCTGGAACTCAGTATATAGACCAGGATAGCCTCGAACTCACAGACATCTGGACATCTGCCTGCCTCTGCCTCCAAGTGCTGGGGATAAAAGCATGTGCCACTACGGCCGGCTTATCCTCTTCTTGCTGTCTATTCTCCTGTAAAATTCTTTCAGCCTCTACCGCTCGTTGTGTGTTACCCTCCTCTATAGGCCTATGTGAATTTTTATCACTATACTATGTGTTTACTACACTATATTTTAAAACTTTTTAACCTTATTTGTTTGTTCAGGACCTAGGACAGGGTTCAACCAATACTTATTGAATGGGTATTAGTGAATTTCACAAACATTTACCAAATGCTTACTGTGCCTAATCCTGCACTTAGCCCTGAGTTATATAGCAATGAGAAAGGTCTACCTAGTCTTTGTCTTCATAGATACCACAAAGGTATGAAGGAATAGATAAATAATGAAATTAACAATTCCTATACTTTTAACTCTGTTAGAGAATTTTTCCAGAAATTCTCAATCTATTTGTGTGTTTACTGAGAATTCAGTTGCTTGGATTTCTCTGTTCTTCTATAGTTAATGGTTATAGGATCAGCCACCTAAAAGTAGAAGTACATTATGCTACAAATGCAACCATTAATAAGAAGAAAACAAGCCTCTTTAATCCCAGGACTCTGGAGACTGAAGCAGATGGCTCTCTGTGAGCTCAAGGCCATCCTGGTCTACATAGTGAGTTCCAGGCCAGAAAAGGCTATAAAATAAGACCTTTTCTCAAAAAACAGCAAAAAAAGAATATGAACAATCTTTTCATGGTGGGACATGTTTTTAAACCCAGCACGTAGGAGATAGAAGCAGGCACATCTCTGTGTAAGTTCCAGGCCAGTCAGAGTTATATAGTGAGAGCCAGCCCACTCAACCTCACCCCCCTCACACACACAAGAAAGAAAAGAAAAATGTATTTAATGAAGTATGCATGGGCTCTTTTAAGTCTTATGAAATAATATTGCCTAAGTATTTTTAATCAAATAATGAGGACCTAATTATTCCTATATTGGCTTTCCTTCCTCTGTGTCCATCACTGAAACTCTCATGGTTTTTCTTAGAGATCTGTGCCAGAAATTTGATTTTTAGCTATATCCTCTTTATTTTATTCATGTCCTTATTTGTTTATTTACTTATTTACAGTGCTCAGGATCAAGCCTGGAGCCTTGAACATGCTAAGCAAGCATCCCTCTCTATGTTTTTGACTATTTGTTAATTTTAAATGACATTATTAAGCCTCTGTTTCATTCTTATGTAACTAAAACACAAAATGAGTTAGATTAGCAACTGGCTCTTTTGTCTCAATCTGTGTTTTATTGTGTGTGAGCTGAGCTCTGTTCTTGCATATACACTTGTATTGTATTTGGCTATAGTGTAAAGTAGTTGTGAAAAGTACTCTTCTTTTGAGTTCAGTGTCACATTTGTATCACTTTTTCTGTAATGATTGCCATAATTTGAACATGATTTGCTTCTGTGGTACTCATAATCTGGGAAATGACCCAGATCTGATTTTAGCTTAGCTTTGCCTGGTAGAGAATCTGGGGGAAGTGAAATTTCATTTCACCAGTTTTGAGGGGTGAAAGTCTAAAACCTGACTTTCTTCTTGTCATCTTCCCGTGTGCAACACTTCTCTTTGGACTGTATATGCTAACGCAATCTAAAAGTGTGTTTTGTTTATCATGTAATTTTCCTTGGGATGGAAATAAATCTGTGATATCTCTGCATACTGGATAAGCAGAAGAGAAAATTAGGGATCAAGGAGAAAAGGGATTTTTTTTTAATGTGGCTGAAGATTGAGCCCCAGCCTCAGTGGAGCTAAGGCTAGTAGATGACAGGCCTACCACCATATCTATCCTTCTTCTCGTTCCTGTAATTAAACATCCATAGAAAGCAATTTAATGGGGGGAAAGTTTATTCTGGCTGAAAATCCAGGGGATACAGTCCGTCATGAAAGGCATGGTGGCAGGAACAGTTCTCAGCTGGCAGAAAGGAAAGGCCATGCAGGTGATGATTGAGAGAGAGGAAATGCCAGAGCCCAGCTCTGCTAGCTTTCCTCTTTCCCCCTTTTTATTTTGTTCAGGACACCAGTGTTCCCCACTGAGGTGGTTTGAGTAAGAACAGCCCCCATAGGCTCATAGATTTGAATGCTTGGAGTGGCACTATTTGAAAGGTTTAGGAGGTGTGGCCTTGTTGAAGGAAGTATGTCACTGGGGATGGGCTCTATTTGAAAGGTTTAGGAGGTGTGGCCTTGTTGAAGGAAGTATGTCACTGGGGATGGGCTCTATTTGAAAGGTTTAGGAGGTGTGGCCTTGTTGAAGGAAGTATGTCACTGGGGATGGGCTCTGAGTTTTTGGAAGTCCAAGCCAGGGCCAGAGTCTGTCTCTTCCTGCTGCCTGCAGATCTGGATATAGAACTCTTGGCTCCTTCTCCAGCACCACAACTGCCTCAGTGTTGACATGCTCCCTGCCATGATGATAAGGGACTAAACCTCTGAAACTGAAAGCCATCCCCAGTTAAATGCTTTCTGTTATAAGAGTTGCTGTGATCATGGTGTCTCTTCCAGCAATAGAACACTGCCTCAGAAGACATCCACATTCAGGACAGGTATTCCCTCCCAGATAATTTTCTCTGGAAACAACCTCATAGCCATAACCAAAGTGAGGTGATTGTAAAGCCAGCCAAGTCAACCATCATCACAACCACTGAACTACCCCCCAGTAGAACAGCCCCAGGCATCACTTCTTACACAAGTTCAGTCACTCCTCCAAATGCTTTCTAATTTGAACAGTGTTCCCAGGCTTCATCGTTGGAGTCCCTTCTCCCTCTCTTACCTTACTGACCTCATACCCCCAAAGCCTCATTGACAACTCCATAAAATATTCTTTCTCATTCCCCATTTATAAAGAATGAAAAACACATGAGAAGTCCAGGTATTTTTTTCTCATTCTGCTCTTTGGAGGTGGCCTTCTGAATTAGGGAGATACAGCAGTGTGATGCAACATCTCAAAATTCAGTGTCTTAGAATTTCCTAGTTCAGGCATCTCCAGCAGTGCTCAGCACCCTGTCTATGAGCTGGGACAGCGAGAGGACACTAAGGACTAAGAGCCACGCCATGTAAACGCCCCGTCACTCACATCTGCAGCTGATGCTGGACCTCTGCCCCTACCATCAGCCAGGACACCTACATGTGGCCTTCCAAGGAAGCTGTTTGGTTCCCTCAGAGTGCTGCAGTGGGGATCAGGACACAAGAAGTAAAGACCACCAGGTTCTTCAGGCCTAGACCCAGAAACTGGCACAAATATGCAAGAGTTCGATCATATTCTATTAGTCAAAGAGTCTCAGGGCCTATTTCAAGTAGAGGAGACTAATTATAACTCTCTATAGAAGGCACAACATTGAATTTTAGGATCACATTTTCTGGAACAAATCATCCAGGTTTTTGTTTTGTTTACCACACTGCGCTGGCATTCATGGGATGATGACATTGAAATTTTCCTTTCCTGAGTTCTTACCTGAGGCTGATTTGATAATCCCACACCCTCCTTGCCCATTAAAGACAGACACATATTTGAACTATGGAGATTGTAAAAACCAATTCAAGAAGAACATGGCTGAAGGCTCCTTTCTCATCTATTCTCCTTCCCAATTCAAGAAGGCCTAGACCCAGGCCAAGGCAAATTATAAAAGATAGCATTTCATTGGGAGCTGGCTTACAGTTCCAGAGGGTTAGAGTCCATGACCACCATGGCAGGCAGCATGACAACAGGTGGGCAGGCATGGTGCTAGAGCAATAGCTGAGAGCTTACACCTGATGCACAAGCTGGAGGCAAAAAGAGAGAAAACCTCAAAGCTGACTCCCAGAGATACACCTCCTCCAACAGAGCAACACCACCTCCACCCAGGCCACACCTCCTAATCCTTTCTAAACAGTTCCACCAACTAGGTACCAAGCATCCAAATATATAAACCGACAGGGGCACATTCTCATTCAAACCACCACAAAAAGTTAAGGCAGCCAACAATTCCAGCCCCGGAGAGACGAAGGAGTATGTTGGAAGCTGGAAGAAACTCCCAGGCAGGCCAAGTGTGAAGGTACATGCTGGTAATTCCAGCACTTGGGAAACAGAAGCAGGAGAACTGCTCCAAGTATGAGGTCAACCCACTACACATAGCAAGTTCAAGGCCATCCAGGAAGACATGACGAGATTTTGTTTCTGAAAACCAAGAAGGGAGGGAAAGAAGAAGGAAGTAACCAAGATAGCAATGTGCAACCTGTAACACTGACTCCTGCTGATTCTGGGACATACTGTATGTAGTTGGAAGTGGGCCACAGTGCTGATAAAGTGAAAAGTGGCCTAGAGAGGGACCAACAAAAGACAGTCAGACAAAGTCAAGCTAAGCTGGTGGTGCCAGAGTGCTCAGCACCCGGAGTAGAAATTGTTCCTTCCTGTCCCCGCCCATACAAACATCAACTTGCAGCAGGCTCAAAGTAGTCATCACATATTTATTCAGCATACATGGATGCTAGTGACAGTGAGGCCTGCTAGCATGTTAAGAAACTGTGTCTCTCAATATCACTACAGTTGGCAAATCAGCATGGCTCTTCTCTCTCTGTTTTTGCTTTTGGTTTTTTGAGAAAGGGTTTTTCTGTGTAGTCCTGGCTGTCCTGGAACTTACTCTGTAGACCAGACTGGCCTCAATCTCAGAGATTCACCTGCCTCTGCCTCCCAAGTGCTGGGATTAAAGGTGTGCGCCACCACTGCCAACTAGCTCTTCTCTTAAAATTTGTCCAAGACATCCTTGGATGATAAAACCACAGATACCTTAAAGTTCAGGTGTTGAGGGGCTGGGGAGAAGGTGAAGGCTTAGTGGTTAAGAGCACTGGCTGCTCTTCCAGAGGACCAGGGTTTAATTCCCAGCACCTACATGGCAGCTCTCAACTGTCTGTAACTCCTGACACCCTCACACACACATACATGCAGGCAAAACAACAATATACATAAAATACAAATAAATAAATTATAAAAAAAAGTTTGAATGTTGACTGTCCCTTCTCTTCACTCCCTATCCCAACCCTGACCACCAATCTTTCTTTACATTGAATCGAGTCTACCTCCTCGGGGTATGTAAACTCCACTTGTAGATCCCTAATCTGTTTGAGAGCTCACCAAGGAGGTGCACTTGACCTGTTCAAGAGTTCACTAGGCTTTATAAGAACTTTCAGGAAATACAGACTGAGTAGAGACTCCACAGATTTTTGGAAACAAAGCAAGAGCTCCCTCAAGTAAAGGATAGGACACTCCAGCTGTGAGGAGCTGTGTGGTGGTTTGAATGAGAATGGTTCATGTTTGAATGTTTGGTCCTCAGTTAGTAGAACTGTTTGGGAAGAATTAGGAAGTGTAGTCTTGTTGGAGGATGTACGTCACTGGGGGTGGGTTTTGAGGTTTTAAAAGCCCAAGCCAGGCCCAAGCTCACTCTCTGTCCACCTCCTGCCTGTGGATCAGGATATAAGCTCCCAGCTACTGCTCCAGCACCACGTCTACTTTCTGCTACTCTGTTCCCCATCATGAAGGTCATGGACTAATCCTCTGAAACTGTTTTCTAAAATAATCTCCCAATTAAATGCTTTCTTTTGCATTGCCTTGGTCATGGTGTCTCTTCACAGCAACAGAACAGTAACTAAGACAGGCTGAATGTCCCAAACTCTGGGGTTTGGGGTTTTATGGATTGGAGGGAAGATTTATGCTAATCCTATGCACACAGTTGTTGCATTTTCCATGATTTAAAGGGAGCATTTCCAGGAACGGGAGAAGGAGAAGTAGTTTGGCCAAAGATGGGACTCTCAGAACCAAGAAGCCCCTGACTAAAGCACAACTATAACAAGATGTTAATGGGTCCTCTGGCTGAATTTCTGGGTCTCAGCATCCCCTGTAATGCACAGGTCACTCCCCTGCAGAGCACAGCTGGACGCAATAGTAGGATTGCATGGCCGTTACCCCATAAGACCATAACTATGAGGTCAAATTTGTATTTCATGTTCCTGTCTCTTTCCCTACCATTTCACTATCACACTGGATGTTAGGATTCGACAAAATATGTTTTGGAAAGACATACATTCACACATTAGAGGCCAGCAGGGAGGTGGCCTGGCTTTCAACTCGGCCCTTTTCTTTGTAATAATGCCTGGGTTTACAGACTTGTAAAAATACAAAATTATAAGAAATAAATTCCTGTTCTTTATAAATGACCAAGTCTAGAAATAGGGATGTGGCTTACTTGGTACCTGGCTTGCTTAGTATGCATGGAGCCTTGAGTTCTATCCCCAGGACTGCAGAAACTCAGCACAGTACCACACAGCTCTAATCCCAGCGTTCAGGAGGTGGCGGCAGGAGGATCAGAAGTACAAGTGTTAATGGAATTCGGGGGTCACACCTGACCTGTGCCCTAAGTCAGGTCTGGCCGCCACCTCAATAAGCCAAATGAAAAGAGAGAAATTAAAAGTGAAAAGTAGAGAAAGGAAACTTAATTCAACAGGACTTGGGACAAAGTGATCCAGTGAACCAGCAAGCCCACCTTTGGGATCCAGAAGTGAGATTAAATCTTAAACAGAGGGCCAAGGATGAGCACATCTCAGAGGTCCAAATCAAGGTGTAGTCCCGCCATGGACCCATCCTGGTCTGGGCTTCTGTCTCACCATGTGAGGTCCTCTGACAAGTTAATAGACATGTGTGAAATCTCTTTCAAGGAGACAAGTTTTTCTTCTGGCTGGGGCCTTTTCCTTCGAGCATGAGATCACAGGAGAAATTCCCATTTCTCTGGGGGATAGCAGTTTCAATAGTCTAATAGTCACATTGAGAGACATAGGTTCTCTTTAGAATATACGCACTTCTGTTGGGCAGAGGTGGCCATGCCTTTTAGTCCCAGCACTCAGGAGGCAAAGGTAAGCAGATCTCCTAGTTCGAGGACAGCCTGGTCTGTAGAGTAAATTCCAGGACAGCCAGGGCTACATCGAGAAACTCTGTCTTGAAAAACCAATAAATAAATAGATAGATAGATAGATAGATAGATAGATAGATAGATAGATAGATAGATAATAGGCATCACCTGATGTCAAGTTCTCCAGCTAGCAATAATAAGTGTGGAAATTTTGGGTCTGTTGTTGCCACAAATTTGGGGGAATTCCTCCAAAGTTGCTATATGATACCTGTAAGCAAAGAGCAGTGAAACAAACTGGTCCACTCTGTGAGCAGAAAGAAATTTATTTGGGGAATCAAACTGCCAGGCTGTCTCTCAGGGACCAGAGAACAGCAGGAGGGAAGAAAAGCCATATTAGTTTTAAGGGGATAGGTAAGAATGGGAGGAGAGGTGCAGGCCAGAACAGCCTAGGATTTAACTGGGGGCTTTGAGGCTGTTCTGGAACTAGGCCATTGCCCTGGGTAGTTGACCACTGGGAGAGATAAGGGAAGTAGTGGTTTTCCTGGTAAACAGAAAAACCCCCTTAAGGGATTCCTGAGGGATGCTGAGTTTAGATTTCTGTTTATCCAATAACAGTCCTTCTGTTCACCTAGGAGGCCTTCTGCTTAGGACATTGTCACCGGCACTGCCATTTTGGGTGCCCCACTTTGGACCTAACAATACTGAGTAAATCAGGGTTCCCTCTTGGGGGTACTTAGTCTTATTAAATAGAAGAATTTAAGAACAGACTCGGGCAGAAGCTCAAGGACAAATTTAATAGCATTTAAAAGAAAAACCCCAGGGCAAGCATGCTGTAGACCTTGGCAGCTGTCCAAAGGAGAACCAGTGAGGGAAAGCCGTGCTATTTGAGTTAAGCCAGTATCGAAGTCATCTATGTGGTGGACGAGCAGCCACATGACATTTGGGGGATGTTAGACAAAGACTACGGAAAAAAGCAAAAGCATAGTTAGGCTCTGACCCACTTCCAAAAGAAAGACAAAAAGGAGAAAAAGACAAAGTTTCTCTGAGAAAGAGTCTTTGTAGTTCTGGATGACTTGACTTATGTACCATGCTGGCCTCAATTCATTGAGATCCACCTATCTTTGCCTCCCAAGTGCTGGGGTTAAAAGCGTGCACTCACAACAAGCAAGTTACAGCTTTTGAGTCAGAACTCAGAAAGGTAGGCAAACCCACCAGAACCTCACAGTGGCTTCTAAGGACCGTGCTACAGGGCTGGGATCCTGGGAAGGGAAAGTACATCACAACATTGTGTTAAAGAGCTACCATTCCTCCCTCTGTAGCACAGCGTAAGTGGGCCCACCTTCCTGAGGACTAGTCTCTTGGCCAAGTGATTGACCCATCCGACTGGGATTAACTCTTAAGGAAGAAGACAATGGCATGTCTCCACAGAGAAGTAGATCCCATTCTTTGGGCTAGAAGGTAAGAGTTTTCCCTTAAAGGGCCTTCAATACTACTCAACACTAGGATCCCCAAAGACCAGAGCAGAGCTTTCGCTATGGCTTGCTAATAGCTCTGACCCCTAGGCAACTTTATTTATTAACATACAAATAAAATCACATTTCAGTACAAATAGAATACCACTATATTTCCCCTTTTCTAATTTAATAAAAAGAGAAAAAAAAAAGGAAAGTTGTAACTAATATAAGAAAAACTATATACAAAAGTACAATAACTATATACAATATATACAAGTGATGAATACCTAAACAATGTCTAGTCCATTTGTATTTGACAAATTCAGAGAAAATAATTCCATTACTTATCCTGTTTTGGTAAGTCCAAAATGTACCTAATTCCTTTCTATCCTAACTAATCTTCAACTATAATTAATTAATCTTTAAATATAACTAACTAATCTTCAACTATAATTAATTAATCTTTAAATATAACTAACTAATCTTCAACTCCCTCAGAGACCCAAGAAGGAAATAATATTACCTAACAAAAATAAAAACAGGAAGTGCATGCAAGCAGCTTCCAAAAAATTGTGAGTTGACAGAAACAGCCAGCCGCCTGGACAGTCACCTGAGGTTTCTCGGCAGTGTTGGGGCATCATCTTCAGCCTATAGGCTTAGCGTATCTGACAGACTCATTTGTGAAGTAGGACGTACACAAGGTCAACAGTTCAACCTCACCTTGGGTGAGAGCAGTCCATGTACCAGAAACACCTGAATTCCACTAGTGTCATGTCCTGATTCAGGATTTTAAATTCTGGAAATTGTTGATGGTTTTTTAATTCAGCTGTCCATTCTTCTTGACCGTGTATGTGTGGCTTCATCTCAGCATCCCGTTCTTCTCCACATCCCTCTATTAAATGCCAATCTGCTATTGAGAGGCGTGAGCTTAGTTACTCCTCAAGAATAACTGTTTCAGCTGCTGTTCCATTGCACATCAGAAGCCATCGGCTCACTGCCTGTTCAGCTGCCTTCGAAGAAAAGGGTACTGTACCTTTTCCGGATTGCAAAGGCCACTTCAGGGATGGTGCCATATTGTCCTGGCCTCAGAAGATGCCTTTTGATAAAGCCATAACCACATTTGTTTTGGCAAGAATCAGTAGTCCTTTGTTTCATGTTCTGTCTGTCCATTTTGTCCTGTTGTCAGCAGTAGATTCGAGGATACTTTGTTGTCCAGTGGCTAACATTTGCCACAATGAAAGTTAACTACATATGCAGTTTCTTCAATGCCCATATTCTCTCTGAAGTAGATTGGTACTGCCAGGAGCTGACATGTCTCATAGTCATAACAAAAAAGAAAAATTTTCTAAGTTATTAAAACATTTTAAATGCCATATTCTGTAG
>CABHPR010072414.1:0-17536 GCA_902168415.1 Peromyscus melanophrys | reverse complement strand
TACACAGGAGAGCAGCTGGAGACCCTGCCTCAGCACCCCAGCACTGCTGTTCACAGTACACAGAGACACCCCAACTGCCAATCCTAGAAAGTCAACACTGCTCAGGGCTGAGATAAGGGGGACCAGGACTCATGAAACAGACCCCAAACCAAGGACCAAGCTCAGAATATATACCCAAGATGAAGGAAGAGGAAGCCATACCTCTCCCTGAAGGATGTTTGAGGTCTGGGGTCACAGTGGCTGTGATGTCTGGACAGACAGCATATGCTGAAATGACCAGCGACCCTACCAAGAAGGAGGAAAACAACTAAGCAAGGTACCAGGCCAGCCCACAGGACCTTCTTCCCTCTCCCAAGAGCCGCATCCTTACCAGGAGCCCGCACGGTCTCAGTGCCAACCCGGGCAGCCATGCTGAGGGAATCCTTGCCACCATCTACTGCCACACCCAGTGCTGCCATCACTGTCACCATAGCCTCGCAGGCATCAGCCAGAGCTGCACCCTCCCCGGGGAGCTTGGCCGCCCACATCCAGTTCCCACTGCACTTCACATCCTGGGCACAGCAGGGACACGGACATGGCGTTAGAGATGCAGAGGGTCTGGGAGTCTACGCACAGAAACTAATGGGCAGAGGGAGAGTGGCTGAGAGATGCAGAGGCCTAGAACCCCAGGACAAAAGCTATGGAGGGCTCACCCGGAGATCAGTGACCAGAGCAAACACCAGGTTGGTGAGGGCTTCAGACACAGCTAGCCTGGCAGCCACCTTGGGGTCCAGCAGGCTCTTGACTGGCTGCTCTCCCAGAGCTGTGGCGGCCCCAACAAGCTCCTGGTGGCTCAGTGCCACAACAGCCACATCAGCCAGAGGCGTCTGCAGGGGCCCAACACACTGCTGCTGGGCCACAAGGCCACCCACAGAGCGATCCACCTATGGAACCAGATGTACATGGAGAGAAGGCAAGGGTCAAAGAGGGCTGGCTATGCCCTAACTGCAAGCAGAGCACACAGAAGGTGGGGCCAGGGACAACAGGCCATTGAGGATGCCACGCTCCCCAACCCCTTCATTCCCAGAGCTGAGGAAACCCCAATGGGGAGGAGGGCCAGGCTGCGAGACAGGGAACAACGCAGAAGGCCAAGTGTGCTACAAGGACCTTGTTGGTGAGGTAGCGCTTGCTGGCCACCGCCGGCAGCCTTAGAACTCGGTCCAGAGCCTGGCGCACGCTCAGCTCCGGGGGTAAGACCAGAGGCTGCAGCACAGGGGGTTCCCTCTGGAGGAAGAACTCCTGTAATGAAAAACCGTCAAATGTAAGCACCTGAGAAGGGCTGGGCACACAGGTGACAAACACGGGCACGGGAAAGCTACTTGACAGGACAGTCACAGGAAAACACACTCCCCCTCCCCTGGCCCACATACCTTCTGCGGCATCTTTCCCAGAACCCATTCAAGCTCCAGGTCCACAGGGGTTGGAGGAGGTGTCAGGGAGACATCTCCCTGGCCACTTTTTTCCACAGGACGTGCACGATCATCCACTAGCATGATCTGTGGACCCCAGGGACAGCCCCCAAAGAAAATGAGACCTTGATCACCACCAGCAGGGAATGTGCCTAGAGAGCAGGAAACAATGTTCCCATCCTGTCGGTTTCCTTGAGTTCCCCCTCTCTTCCGACCCCTACTCTGTTCCCCACTCCTCTTATGCCCACTTTCCATTCAATCTCAACATGTCTCCCCCAAGCCCATGTGCCCAGGCAGCTCCAGCCTGCCTGGAGCACCTGCTCCTGATCACTGGGCCAACTCACTCTCTTGTCTCCAGTGACTGTGCCCACAAAAGAAACTGGGCAGCGCTCCCGGGCACTGACACGACTCAGGAAGTCCCGGTCAGAGGGCCTCAGCAAAAGTGCATTGGACTCCTGGTACTCGGCCCCCCAGATTTCCAGTGCGTTCAAGGTTGGGTCACCCAGCTGCACAGATGGCAGGGAAGAGAAGAAGGGTCAGTGGGCATCGCCTTGCCTCACAGCATTGCTAGAAATGGGGCGGAGAGGACAGCCAAGCTCCAGGGGTGAGACCCATGCAGCACCTGGAAGCGGCTGGTATAAATGACGGCTCCTGCTGGGTCACTCAGCTCCTTTAGGACATTGCCTGGTGAGAGAACGGCAACCTGGTCAGGGTCAGCCCCAGGAGAACAGAGGGAGTTCCTGGTCTCCAGAGTAGCCCCTAATTCTGTATGTCCCTGAAGAGCTGCTGCTCCACACTCACTGTCTACCCTGCCTTGGCAGCAGCAGGCTCTAACCCTCCACCCCGAGCCTGGCCAGCATGTCGAGGGCACGGAGAAGGCGCTGCAGAGCTTGGTGATTGGCCACAAACCTCACTGCTTCTCCCTAACCCAAATCTGGTTCTGACCCTTCCCTCACCATTACCACCGGCGCCCTGGTCATGGAGGCTGCAGATGGGGTTTCTACCCGGGGCTTCCACACAAGCCCGGATTACACGATTCATCTTCTGCTCCATTTCTGGATCTCCCCGCTGCACAGCTCCGAAGTCCAGGTCACTGGTGTTGTCCCCCTGAACCTGAGGAAGCACAGGGCATAGCTCAGCTCAGAGAGGCTTGGGAGCCCCACCCACACACCCCACAAGGGGCCCAGGGCCATCGAAGCTGGCCTGTAACTGTTCTCACTCACCTGCACAGATGAAGCAGCTCCACCCCCAACTCCAATCCTGTAGACGGGACCCCCAACCTTTACAACCTCCATGCCTGCAAGGGAGGAAGTGTGAACCAGAACCCGGGGAGGCTACATAGGAGGCCATTAAAGCAAGACAGTATGAGTCCAGAAGAATCTGATGTGAGGGAGCAGGACCACAATGATCCACTAGGCAGAGGGCAGAGCAACCATACAATTACGGAAGACAATGCGACAAAAATAAAAATGATGGGGACGCAGAGTTAGGAGAGGGCTCGGTGCTTACTCTTGCAGAAGACCTGAATTCAGTTCTCAGCACCTACAGGGCAACTCACAACTGCTTCTAACTCCAGTTCCAGAGGATCTGATACCCTCCTCTGGCCTTGGTAGGCACTGTACACTCATAGTGCATTTACATACATGCCAGCAAAACAGTCAGATGCATAAAGTAAAAGTTTTTCTAAAATTACCAACACACTTATTCTCTAACAGGGAAATACACGTCAAGGAATTTAGCCTAGTTTTATTCACAGGTACAAAGTCATCTACATACAAGAGTAATTATTTGTTTTGGCAAATACAGGAAACAATACAAGGCCTTTACATATAGATTGCAAGGCAATACTGTTGGGGTGGCAATATTCCCCATAACTTATCTGTAGATTCAACACAGTGCCTATCAAAGTCTTTGCTGACTTTCTCACAAATTGATAACTTGATTCTATTTATTTATTTATTTATTTTTATTTTTTTTGGTTTTTCGAGACAGGGTTTCTCTGTGTAGCTTTGCGCCTTTCCTGGATCTCGCTCTGTAGACCAGGCTGGCCTTGAACTCAGAGAGATCTGCCTGCCTCTGCCTCCCAAGTGCTGGGATTAAAGGCGTGCGCTACCAATGCCCAGCTGATAACTTGATTCTAAAGTTCATAAGAAAATATAAAGCCTGGGGCTGGAGAGGTGGCTCAGAGGTTAAGAGCACTAGCTGTTCTTCCAGAGCTCCCGAGTTCAATCCCCAGCAACCACATGATTGAATGTAAGCCCTAAGCATGCCAGGTGAGAGCCACACCACTGAGCTATCTATATCCCCAGTCTCTGCCAACTGACTTCTGAATAGAATATGAAGACAATTCAACCAAGAAGAATTATCTAAAGCAAACTGGATCACCACACATAAAAGAATGAAGCTGGAAATGAACTCAAAATGTTATCTGAAGGGCTGTCAAGATGGCTTATCACACAATATTCTTCCAGAGGACCTGATTTGGTACTTAGCAGCTCACAACCACCTGTAATTCTAGTTTCAAGGGATTCAGTGGCCTCTCCTGGCTTCCAAGAGTACCCACATGCATGTAGCACACATATACATACATACATACATAATTTTTTAAAAATTAAGATACTGAATGAATGCCGGGCGGTGGTGGCGTACACTTTTAATCCTAGCACTCAGGAGGCAGAGCCAAGCAGATTCTGTGAGTTCAAGGCCAGCCTGGTCTACAGAGCGAGATCCAGGACAGGCACAAAATTACACAGAGAAACCTTGTCTCAACAAAACAAAACAAAACAAGACAAAACAAAACAAAACAAAACAAGCCAGTTGTGATGGAACATGCCTTTAATTCTAACACTAGGGAGGCAGAGGCAGGTGGATCTCTATGAGTTCTAGGCCAGCCTGGTCTGCATGGGGAATTCTAAGAGTTACAGCCAAGACTATGTAGTGGGACCCTACCTCAAAAAAATTAAAGAAAGCGCTCACTTTGGTAGTACACACAGTAAAATTGGAAAAATACAAAGATTAGCCCGGCCCCTGCACAAAGATGACATGCGTATTAGTGGAATATTCCATATTTTTCTACGTATATATGTGCATATATGCCTGTAATAACAATTAATGATTAAAGAGGCCATGAATTTGAAAGAAAGCAAAGAGGAGTGTATCAGAATAAAGGAAAGGGAGAAATGACGTAATTCTATTATAACCCCAAAAAATAACAGTCATAAAATTTTTTTTGTTTTGTTTTTCAAGACAGAGTTTCTCTGTGTAGCCCTGGCTGTCTAGAACTCACTCTGTAGACCAGGCTTGCTTTGAACTCACAGAGATCCTCCTGCCTCTGCCTCCCAAGTGCTGGGATTAAAGGCATGTGCCACCATCACCCAGCTAAAAATAAAAATATTAAAAAAAAAAGGTATGTGGGGCTGGAGAGATGGCTCAGTGGCTAAGAGCACTGGCTGCTCTTCCAAAGGTCCTGAGTTCAATTCCCAGCAACTACATGATAGCTCACAACCATCTCTAATGAGATCTGGTGCCCTCTTCTGGCCTGCAGGCATATATGCAGGCAGAACAATGTATATGTAATAAATAAAATCTTTAAAAAAGAAAAAAGGTGTGTGTGTATGTGTGTTTTAGAAAAAAAAAGATGTGGACTAGGCAGTGGTGGTGTCCCCTTCAGTCCTATTTTATATACTTGAGTATTTGCCTGCAGGTATGTATGTGCATTGTATGTGTGCCTGGTACTCACAGAGGTGCCCTGGAATGGGAATGCCAGATGGTTGTGAACCACTATGGGATGCTGGGAATTGAGCTTAGGTCTTCTGTGAGAGCAACAAGTATTCTAAAGCTCTGAGCTATCTCTCCAACCCTTTCATTTTTCTTAATTCCTTAGTGTGTGTGTGTGTGTGTGTGTGTGTGTGTGTCACACAGAAGCATACAGATACCACAGTACTATGGTACTTATGTGGAGGTCAGAGGACAACTTTCAGTTTTCAGTTCTCTCCCTCCATGAGTTTCAGAGACTGAACCCAGTCATCAGGCTTGCGTAGCGAATGTCTTACCCACTGAGCCATCCAACTGGTCTGAGGCTTAGACTTTAATCACAGCCCTAAACATAGTGTCCAGCACACAATTGGTGGACACTCAATAATCTTTGCTCTATTGAGCTGAGCCAGCAGAGAAAAGTACTGAGCATAAAGCAGGTACTAAGTATAAACACTGGCTTCAGTGACTTAACACAGGGGTAGGGGTGAGGGCCCCTGCAATACACGAGTACACTTGGCAGAGATTAGAACCACAAAGACCGAGAGTGCCCACCCAACAGAAACTGTTGTATGGAGAAGAGGTAGGAGGCAGGAGAGCAGAAACCACCCCTGTAAAAGACGTCCTCTCTGTTCCCTCCCTGTGGCTGTCCTATGCCGAGAGCAACCTGGTGAGATGCAGAGAAGGGCTCTTACCTGGCTCTGGGGGTTCTTTGCCCACATGCTTGGCTTCCATGGACCCAATGCCCCCACTGAACATGATGGGCTTGATCCACTCACGCCGCTGACCACCCGGAAGCTGTAGACCCAGTGATCGGGCAAATCCTAGTGTGGAAGTGAAAGGAGGTTAAGTCCCACAGTATTTGCAGCACCACAGCCCCTGGGTCACAGCACACCTACAAGCCGCTTTGGAGTGTGTTATTCTTTCTTATACACCCCAAGGCTCACCAGCCAGCACAGGTTCTCCAAACTTGTTGCCATAGTCAGATGCTCCATTACTGGCCTCAATAGCAACTTCTAAAGGCTTGGCAAAGTTCCCAGGATACTGGAAGCTTGGATCCTCCCAGGGCAGATCATAACCTGAGATGGAAAGATAAGGGTCAATAGACTATAAAGATGAGCTGGAGAGGCAGCTCAGTAATTCATCATGTACACAGCATGTACAAGCCTGGGTTCGGTCCCCAGCACGGAAGAAAAAGGAAGTGGAAAGCGACTCTAGGCACTAAAGCTGCCCATGTAGTTAGAATGTAGAGGTGGAAAGCAGACAGTTAACAATGGCTTGCTTCCCATCCCCAACACTAGCCTTTCCTTATCTCATGATACTTTCATATATTTGTTACTTTTTTGAAACAGGGTCTAGTTTTGCAGCCTTGCTGGCCTGGAATTCAGAGATACCCCTGCCTCTGCCTCTTGAGTGCTGGGATTAAAGCCTTATACAACTGTGTAGAGCATATTTATGATACCTGTGGGTTTTTTGTTTTTGGTTTTGTTTTTTGGTTTTTTGAGACAGGGTTTCTTTGTGTAGCCTTGGTTTTCCTGGAACTCACTCTGTAGACCAGGATGGCCTCAGACTCAGAGATCAGCCTACCTCTGCTTCCTGTCCTGGGATTAAAGGTGTGCACCAATACCACCTTTTTATGCTTTTTTTTTATCCTTTAGTAATGCTAGTTATCCATCAGAGGCTTGTACAAGCTAAGTAAGAACTCTACCCCTTTGCTACACTCCAGCCCTAGGATCAGACCACTTAAGCTCCCCCCACCCCCACAAAAATTCTGTGTGTCTATGTGGGTGCACGTTCGTGCACGTGCCCACAGACACCAGAAGAGGATGTTGAGTCCCATGGAGCTAGAATTACCTGAATTAAGTACTGGGACTTAACTCAGGTCCTCTCCAAGAAATGGCTGGGCAACCCATTCCTTTTATCCCAGCACTCGAGAGGCAGAAGCAGGTTGATCTTGGTGAATTCTAGGCTATATAGTTCAACTGTATCAAATAATAAAAATGAAAGAGTAGTCTCTCCCCCTTCTTAAAAAATTTATGTTTGTGTATGTACATGTATGTTTATGTGCACATGTGAGTGCAGGTACCCAGAATCCAGAGGAGGGAATCAGATCACCCTGGCGCTGCAGTTTCAGACAGTTGCCGGCCACCACCATGGGTGCTGGAAACCAAACTTGGTGCTTTGTGTAAGCAGTAGGTACTTTTAATTGCTAAGTTACCCCTCTATAGCTCCTTTTTTGTTTCTTGCTTTTCAAAACAGGGTTTTTCTGGTAGCCCTGGCTATCTTGGAACTCTGCAGATCAGGCTGTCCTTGAACTCAAGAGATCCACCTGCTTCTGCCTCTCTCTGTTGGGGAATGTTATTTTAAGGTATGTTACTTTTGTTTATGTTGCATTTGTTTAACTCTGTGAAGCTGTGTTACTGTGCCTGTCTAAAACACCTGATGGTCTAATAAAGAACTGGCCAATAGCAAAGAAGGAGAAAGGAAAGGCGGGGCTATCAGGCAGAGAGAATAGATAGAAGGAGAAATCTGGGAGAAAGGGGAGAAGAAAAGAGATGGAGGAGCGAGAGAGATCTAGCTACCAGAGAAGGAGGAGGACTCCAGGGGCCAGCCACCCAGCTACACAGCGAGCCACGAAGTAAGAGTAAAATTTACAGAAGTAAGAGAATGGGAAAAGCCTAGAGGCAATAGGTAGTCGGGATAATTTAAGTTAAGGAAAGCTGGCTAGAAACTAAGCCAAGCTAAGGCCAGGTGTTTATAGTAAGAATAAGCCTCCGTGTGTGTGATTTATTTGGGAGCTGGGAAGCAGCCCCCCAAAAAAGAGTAAAAAACAAAAACAACATCTCCCAAGTGCTGGGATTAAAGGAGTGCGCCATCACTCAGTGCCCCTTCTTTTTTAAATAAGACTTTTATCATTTTATAAAATGATGTGTATATGTGTGGCCAGAAGTATCGCATCCCCACCTGGAGCTAGAGTTACACAGGCAGTTGTGAACCAACCAACCACCATGGGTGCTGGGAACCAAACTCAAGTCCCCACAACAGTAGCACACTTAATTACTGAGCCATCTCTCCAGGTCCTGTTGTATAAGTTTTTCGGATATGGAAACATTCCATCCTGCAGAACAGCTCTTTTTTTTTTTTTTTTTTTTTTTGGTTTTTCGAGAAAGGGTTTCTCTGTGTAGCTTTGCGCCTTTCCTGGAGCTCACTTGGTAGCCCAGGCTGGCCTCGAACTCACAGAGATCCGCCTGGCTCTGCCTCCCGAGTGCTGGGATTAAAGGCGTGCGCCACCAACGCCCGGCTAGAACAGCTCTTTAAAAAGGTAAAAAACTGAAAATAGCTTCAGGAAGTCCCTGAAACTGACCAGTCACTAGATCCCTCCCTGCCAGAGTAAGCAACAAAAGCTGAGTTTCTCTCAGACTGAGTTAAGCTGGGAAGACTCTGAGGCCAGCCCAGCTGCCTGGAAGAGGTGGAGACCATGGCACTTGGAAAGGAGGACACTCTCCAACCTGCTGAGCCGCCTGCAGGCTGTGCAGTGTGTCACCCCTGTCACCTATGCTGGGGCGGGTCTTGGAGTCATTTCTACTCCTGTAAATGACCCCTGACCCATACTCATATTAAGTGATGCCGATAAAACTCATTGCTTCACCAAGATGGACTGTGGTGGAATCCGTATTTCGGTCTGTTGTGGGTGAGTCCACGTGTATGCTGCGTCTTCCTAGGAAAAGTTTTGTCCCACAACAGCCCCTCAGTCTCTTAAGGTTCTCTAAGAAACTGGATTTAGTGGACAAGTACTGATCATAAGATAACCCGGTCTCATGTTTCCTAAGTGAATGCTGGTTTCTAAAGAAAACTGTAGGTCTCCAAAGTCAGTCTGGCAATCTCCAAATCCCTCAGTTTGTACTGTTCATGTTCATGGTCAGCAAAAACTGACTACTGTGAAGCTCTCCCTCACACCCAGCTGACTTTAGACCTAAGAGATGAAATGTTTGTGCCGCCAGGACACAGGGAAGGTGGTTAGAGGAGAAAAAGATAAAACCTGGGATGTGCAGGTTTCCAAAGCAATAGCCAGCAGTGCCAGCTACCACGTGGGCCCCACGACCCGTGCACTGGACATCTCGGATGCGGCCACCGGTGCCTGTGGTTGCTCCGCTGAAGGGGGCCACTCCTGCAAAGAGAAAGCAAAGGAGATATGGATGACATCCATAAAAACATCCCTAGCCAGGGGGTGGTGCACGCCTTTAATCCCAGCACCCTAGAAACAGGCAGGCAGAGCTCTGTGAGTTCGAGGTCAGCCTGGTCTACAAAGTAAGTTCCAGCCAGGGCTGTAAACACAGACACACAGACCTAATGCCTACCCCCTTTCCCCCAACCACACACACCCATCGCTAATGTCCTCCATGGAAAAAAGAACAACTTAGGCTCAGCCTCAGGGCCTGGGACCTTTGTAAACCCCCCCCCCCCCACACACACACTCTCTATATTTACCTGTCTACACTGAGACCCAACTCACCTGTGGGGAAGTTATGTGTCTCTGCTGTGAAGACAACATGTCTAAGGCCCTGTTGTTGCCGGAGGCAGCTTGGCTGTGCAGGGTCCTCAGGCTGTAGGAATCGGACTTCCTTCCCCTGGATTGCACTATGGACACAGCCATGCTCCACTCTGTTGTGTTCCCCGAGAGCCATGCCAACCCAACCAGGGTCCAAGGCGTCCCTCCTCTCCAACCCAAGAGCCCGTCAGCCCAGAGCACAGCCAACCTGCTGTTGTCACAGAACTTGAGGACATTGTTAGGGTTGGAGAATGCCTGAGTGCTCATGATGGATTCAAACAGGGAATGTCTTAGCTTCTTCCCGTCCACATGGAGCTGGCCCTTGAAGAACCAATGTCGGCTGTGCTCACTGTGGGAGTGACAGGAGGGGAGTGACAAGAGAGCATGGGTCACTCTTTAGTGCTGCATCCCCTCGACAGCATCATACAGCAGTCACAGCCAATTCATACTTAGGAGACGTCAAAGTACATTCCAGAAAATCATTACGTACTCTGCCACTGTGGCTTGTCAAGAACCAAAGATAAAACCACCATTTAAAAGTGGACTCCTAGCCGGGCGGTGGTGGCGCACGCCTTTAATCCCAGCACTCGGGAGGCAGAGGCAGGTGGATCTCTGTGAGTTCAAGGCCAGCCTGGTCTACAGAGCAAGATCCAGGACAGGCACCAAAACTACACGGAGAAACCCTGTCTCAACCCCCTCACACACACACAAAAAAAAGGTAGACTCCTAGAAGGGTAAGGAGGCCGGACCCTGAAGGGATGCAGGGAGAGCACAGAAGATGCATTTTTGTGGCATGCCCTTCTGACTCCAGGGGCTAAGACAGCAGACAGAGGCATCCTCCTCACCTGTTGGACTGAGCCAAGTCAAAGGCCTCCACTGTACTTGGGTTCCGCCGCAGTTCTTGAAAGCGCTTAGTGTAGAAATCCAGGTCCCAGGAGTCAAGGGCCAGCCCTAGGAGACAAACCCTAGAGGAGCTGACAGCATGCCTCAGACCACCATATTCCATGTCTCAGTAGTCCTGCTGACCTATGCCAGGCCCTTCCCTTCATCTCCCATGGACACCTGCTCACCTAGCTCCTGGTTGGCCTTCTCCAGGGCAAGCCGACCCTCAGCTAATATGTCGATGGTGCCATTGAGTGGGGCTGGGATGCTCTGAGGGGAGAAGCTCTGGATGGGGTCAGGGTACTGCTGCTCTGTCATCCGGTCATGCAAGGCAGCCAGAGAAATGGCCTCCATTTCAGCCGTAGGGTGGTGGGCAAACTGGTGGGAAGATCCATAAAGAAAACAATAGATGGAGTTGAAGAACAGAGACAAAGGACTCACTTCTGGACCTTCAAGTTACTCACCCCACTACCACCATACAGCACCATTTTCCCGTTCTAGTGCAGATATCATGGCCAGGGTTTGTATATACTCGGTAAAAGCCCTAGCACTGAGCTATGAATACTCAGGCCCACAGGGCATCTTTATTTGGACTAAAAGAAAAAGAAAAAAAGAACAAAACAAAAAATTCCCCTCTGGGCATGAACCTGTGCCAGGATGCACAGATCAGTCTGGAAAGCCCAGCTGGACCATCTACCCTTCAAAGCAGCAAACAACCTCCCAAGCGCACAGGGCAGGCCTAAGGCCAAGAGCTCTCCCCTCCCTCTCCCGTGACTTTGCTAGAGTTTAGGATCTAATCTCTGGTCCACTCACTCCTCTTGATTTCCCACCACAATGCCCACACCTCACCGAGAGCCGGTAGCGCCGGGTGATCTCTACCCGATCCACAGCTCTCAGCCCAGCGGCCTCACACACAGAAACAATGTTGCTGGATGTTGGAGTAGAGAAATTCAGCCTGAGGAAAGAGTCAGGAAGTTATGGTCTGAGGGTCCTAACAAGCATCATTGGGAAGGTGGATCTTGCCCATAGATCCACCCAACACACCACTATTACCTCTTTACCACTGGCCTCCTGCCTCAGAGTAGGTGCCAAGAAAAGCTGCTTTCAAAAGTTAATCAGAGGCTGGAGAAATGGCTCAGTGGCTAAGAGAGTGCCTTGTTCTTCAAGACAACCCAAGTTTGGTTCCTTGGACCCATGTCAGGGGGCTCATGACTGTCTGTAACTCCAGCTCTAGGGGGATCTGATGCCTCTAGCCTCCCTGGTTATCTGCACTCAGCTGTACATACCCATACACAAGGCCAGTATGGGCAACACAGCAAAATCCTCTTTCAGAAGAAAAGGTAAAATAACCCCAACTGTTGAATGGTACAGTGCTTACTCAGCATGCATTAAGTCCTAGGGTCAATCCCTAACAAATGGGACTGGTGAGAAAGCACCGTTCAACTTCTCCGAGTGTAAGGGGTTGATTCTAAAACAGATTTGTGAGCTAGTTCAGTTTTCAAGACATTTGTCCACACAGGGAAAATATCTGCATGGCTTCCCAGGCAGAGAGAGGATGGAGCAAAGGAAAATCTCCAAAGACTACAAGGCAAAGGAGAAAGACAGAAGTGAAGGGGTGGCCAGTGAGTGTGAAAGGGAGATGTGCTTGGAATGTGGGACCGAGTTGCCCCAGGAAGAAACCCACCGCGTACCTGGGTCCCACTTCCAGCAACAAGTCATTGGAACCAGGAACAAGCCAGGACTCCTGAGCAACGTCATCCAGCAACAAAGGGCAGCCAAACAGCCACTTCAACTTCTTCATCTCCTCAGCCCCTGGAAGGGCCTCAGCTGCAGAGACAGGACAAGGGCACCTCAAGACACTGCCTCATGTACCAGATCACCTCCTTTCAGAAACCAACACCTAGAACTGGGCATGTTGCCCACACCTTTTCCCAGCATTTGGGAGACAGAGACAGGAAGATCTCTGAGTTCTAGGCCAGCCTAGTCTACATTTCAAGCTGCAGGACAGTTGGGACTACACAGAGAGATCTCCCTCAAATTAATTAATTAAGCAAAACAACCCACAATCTAACACCCCGGGGCTGAGATGGACTTAGCGGTTAAAAGGACTGGCTGCTCTTCCAGAGGACCTGGGTTGGATTATCAGCACCCATATGATGGCTTATAACTGCTGTGGAACAATCTTTCTCTACTGTGAATATGTATTACTCTCATCTGCTAATAAAAAGCTGATTGGCTGATAGCTGGGCAGGAAGAGACTGAGTTTGAGAGCCAGACTAGGAAAATTCTGGGAAGAGGAAGAAGGGTGGGTGGAGTCAGGAGTCACCAGCCAGATGCAGAAGGAGCAGGAGATGAATGTGCCATGCTCATAAAGGTACCACCATGTGGCAGAGCGTAAATAAGGAATAAGAGTTAATTTAAAATGTAAGAGCTTGTTAGTAATAAGCCTGAGCTATTGGCTGAACATTTGTAATTTATATTAGTCTCTGAGTCAATTATTTGGGAAGTGGCTACTGGTTATTTGGGAGCAGGTGGTAGGGACAGGAAACCTGTTTAGATATGATGCTCCAATGTGTGGCTGAAATTTCCACATAAAACCTGACAAAGTTTAAAAAGGGATTCTAGACACATAAGAACAGAGTCAAGCACAGCTTCTTAGTAGCTGTCTTTTCTCTGGTGGGCTCTGTTTCCTGGTGGTGAGCAGAGGCATGGCTCCTTTAAAAGATACTTCCTGTCTTGGTGCTAGCAGCAAAAACGGGCAACTCTTTTAAGAGGCTGTGCTACCAAACACTTATATGGTGTTTATGTGCAGCCAGTGGCATGGATCTAAAAACTTCCCAGAGTTAGGGTAGTAAACATGGCTCCCAGAGCTGGCAGTAAACATGCCCTTGCCATGAGACTAGACTCTCAGAGAACTGAGGGGGAGGAGCCAGTACCAGCACACCTTGATCTAAGTTACACAGCAGTTTTGCTCACACAGACAGGAAAGGTTACAGATACACAGTGAAGACAGATTCAGATGGGAAAAAAGCTCTAAATGGGTCACAATGTGTTTAAAAATATAGGTAGGCACTGGGCGGTGGTGGCGCATGCCTTTAATCCCTGCACTGGGGAGGCAGAGCCAAGTGGATCTCTGTGAGTTCGTGGCCAGCCTGGTCTACAAAGAGAGATCCAGGACAGGCACCAAAACTACACAGAGAAACCCTGTCTCGAAAATAACAACAACAACAACAACAATAAAATATGTAGGCTTAGGAGAGAAAAGAAAAAGGATGAAGAAAGTCTTTCAAAAAGGAAGAGTAAGCCGGGCGATGGTGGTGCACGCCTTTAATCCCAGCACTCGGGAGGCAGAGCCAAGCGGATCTCTGTGAGTTCGAGGCCAGCCTGGTCTCCAAAGCGAGTTCCAGGAAAGGCGCAAAGCTACACAGAGAAACCCTGTCTCGAAAAACCAAAAAAAAAAAAAGGAAGAGTAATAAAAAGATATAATAAGCCATGTAAAGATGGAAAATACATAGTCTGGATACTATATGTTATTGTCTTTAAATTTTTTGACTGCTAATGAACAAATGATAACTGCTGAGAGACATTTCATTACGAAAACTGTAAAAAATATCTCGACTTCAAAATTTAAGTCAAAAGATATGTTACTTTGGGAAAGAGGTTCTGCTTTTATTTCCATAGGAAATGAGAGGTTCTGGGTTCATTCTGGGTTAAGAAAAATCAGGTTGGATCAAGGAAGACCCCCTGAAATATTTCCAGTGTGTCCAGATTGATGATGATCCAGATGATCCAATGTCTCAGAGCCCCTCTGTTGCAGTTTCCTCTGAGTTCTGCATCCAGAACAGCTCCAAGGCTCCTGGCTGAGATGATCTAGCCTCACAGAATACTCCACTCAGGACTGCACTATAATACTAAATTTTCTCAGGGTCCCCCAAAGATTAACAGTGCCCCCAATCAGGAGGCAGTAGTCTACACCCACATTCCCACAAAACAGATTATGGATATTTATTACCATTTTAGTGGGGGTTGGTTACAAGTTGTTACAATGGTCAGGAAAAAAGCTAAACAAATGAGATTAGATTCAGAGATCTTGTTCTGAAAAGAAAAAGGGGGGATATAAAAATGATAGGATAAAAGAGTAGATTATTGAATCTGCTTTAATCCAAAAAAACAACTATTAATCTTAAATATTTTACATTAGTATGGATTTTAGTTTATTGATACAAATTTAAAGTTAATTTTGCTGTACTGTATGTATATTTCTACTCTTAAGGTATTATGTTTATGCAACTCATTTAAAAATGTAATGTATAATTAAGAAATACAAATTAATAATCATCTATAATAGTCAAACTTATAGTCATGTTAGGTATGTTTTCAAGGTCATACACAGATATATTTAGATAGATGGTCTTCACACACTTCAGAGATCTACAGAACACTGCATTTAATATGTTTAATAACCTAAAGCTTTTCATGACAGTGAGACACATCTTCTCCTGGCAGCACCAATCTACTTCAGAGAAGATCATGGGCATCGAAGAAACTCCATATCAAGTTTACTTTCTTTGTGGCAAAAGTTAGCCACTGGGCAAGAAACTGCCCTTGCCTCAACTGCTAACAGTGTGTTATCCAAACTGGACAAGCAGGACAGAAAAGAAAGTGACTGCCAAACTTTGTCAATACAAGGCGTGACAGTCCTTCAAAAATCCCACTTCACAGAAAAGTCTGTCAGATATTCTAGACCGACAGGCCAGAGTTGGATGCCCCAACATTGCAGAGGAACTTTGGTGACTGTCCAGGCAGCCTGATATCCCTGTCATTAGGTAACACTTCACCCTTTTGGGGTCTTTGATGAAGTTGAAGACTAAATAGTTATAATTATAGTTTTCCTTGGTTATAATAGGAAGTAAATTAGATACAAAACTTTAGACTCATCAAAATAAGATAGATATTTTCTCTAATTTAGTCAAGTGCAAAGAAATTGGATATTGTTACTGTAATTCTTAATAACTTTTTGTTGTATATACCAATGTTTTACAATCTTGCATCTAAGCTAAAACTTTCCTTTTTAATTAGACAAAAAAGGGGGATGCTGTGGAACAATCTTCTTCAACATTATGAATATGTATTACTCTCATTCGCTAATAAAAAACTGATTGGCTGATAGCTGGGCAGGAAGATTGAGCTGAATTCTGGGAAGAGGAAGGGTGGAGTTAGGAGTTGCCAGCCAGATGCAGAGGGAGCAGATGAATGTGCCATGCTAATAAAGGTACTACCATGTGGCAGAGTGTAAATAAGGAATATAATTAACTTAAATAGTAATAAGCCTCAGCTACTGGCTGAGCATTTGTAATTTATATTGTCTCTGAGTCAATTAATTGAGAAGCAATTTGGGAGCAGATGGTAGGGACAAGAAATTTCTGTCATCATACAACCATCTTTAACTCTAGTTCCAAGGGATCCATGCCCTCTTCTGGCCTCTGCAGCAGCAGGCACACGTGGTGTATGGACATGCATGTAGGTAAAACACAAATACACACAACATACCTGCACCTGAGTCTGACAATGGTGGAAGGAAGAGTCCTCTCACTTCCACATGCTAGAGTACACATGGACACACACACATACACACAAAAGTAAATCAAACAGGAGGCTAGAGAGATGGATCGGGGTTACTATCACAATCTACTCTTACAGAAGACCAGGTTTAATTGCCAGCACTCATGTTAGAAGGCCACTTCTCTCTCCAGCTCCAGGAGATCTGGACTCTTGCACTTATGTACACATTTACACAAACAAATACACACATATACACATAATTAAAAATAAAAACAAAATGGAATAAAAAATTAAAACAAAAAGAAAATCCAACACCTCACACTGGATGTGATGAGCCATCTTTACCAGACTTTACCAGCCCAGCACTCCAGAGATAAGGCAGTAGAATCAGGAGCATAAGTCATCCTTAGCCACAGGCAGAGTTCAAGACCAGTCTGGGATACATGATACTCTGACTCAAACAACCCACCAAACAACAAAATGTAAACCCAACATCTAGGCCCAACCTGCCCAGCGCACGTTGTAGCACAGCTCAGTCTCCACACTCTGAAGCTTTGGCAGTTTATCTTGTAGTTTCCGAAGAGCATGTCCAGAGGCTGCCCCCTCGTGGCCAGAGGGACGGACGTAAAAGTGAAGGACAGGGGCCATCTCTGCAGGTGACCTTCTAGAGATGGATTAGTTCCTAAAAAAACAGCAGTAGTTGATTTCAAGTTCCACAGAAACCCAGACACTGGACATGGAGAAGGGGGATATCACAGGGGAATTCAGAAAAGGGTAGCCCTGGGGATTTTCAACTAATCCTGCAAAATGTAGGATTTTCAGGCTGGGAAGGGATGGCTCGGCAGTACAGCATGTTCTTAGCCCTGGGCTCAACCTCCAGCACATGCACATGCCAACACACATATAACAGTAGTGTGAGGGAGAGGCATACAGACACATCCTTGGGCCCCAGCAAGGTCTTAAGAATATTACTATGGCCGGGTGGTGGTGGTGGTGGTGCATGTCTTTATTCCTTGGGAGGCAGAACCAGGCGGATCTCTGTGAGTTCCAGGCCAGCCTTGTCTACAGAGCGAGATCCAGGACAGGCACCAAAACTACACAGAGAAACCCTGTCTCTAAAAAACCAACCAAACAACCAACCAAACGAAAGAAGAATATTACTATGAAGAAATACATCAGAAAATTTCAGCTCAGTGTGGCTAACACTAAGGGTCTAAGGACACCAACCTGTTACTTCAGTTAGGAAGGATTTCCTAGGGTAAATGTTATCTGCCAGGAACTGAATGTTTTTTTGGTTTGTTTTTGTTGTTGTATTTTCTTTTCTTTTTTTTTTTTTTTTTTT
>CABHPR010072401.1:0-20901 GCA_902168415.1 Peromyscus melanophrys | reverse complement strand
AGGGGAGGCCCTGCAGCTCTCCTCTCGCTGGCTGGAAGTGCTACGCATCTACTTGGAGCTGGTGTTGTGCGTGCTGCTCAGCATCCGGAACAACAGGTAGGCTTGCGTGGCGAGCACGAGGGTCTCTCCTTGCCCTCGCCTGGGAAAGATCCCGTGGGATGCGCCAGCCGGTCTCAGCGTGGCCTTGGGTAGATGCAGCTATCGGTCCTGACCCGGCTATTTCCTGGGACAAGAGGTGATAACGGGACTTGGCGTGACACTTTATCAAACACCGTTCCTGGTGCCTCCCAGGCACGGTTCATTCATCCGTTCTTCACCATGGGATAGAGCTACCGGGCAATGTCATTCTTTATTTTATGCGTGGGAGAGTTGTGAGTTAAGAGTGAGGCTTGTTCAAGAAACAAGACAAGTGTTCTTTTTCTTTCTTTCTTTTTGGTCTTTCGAGACAGGGTTTCTCTGTGTAGCTTTGGGCCCTTCCTGGAACTCGCTCTGTAGCCCAGGCTGGCCTCGAACTCACAGAGATCCGCCTGCCTCTGCCTCCCGAGTGCTGGGATTAAAGGCGTGCGCCACCACCGCCCGGCGACAAGTTTTCTTGATTCAGTACTTGACCATTGGTGATAGTAATTCGTAGTGAGGGAGTGAGTAGTTTTACTGCTGGTGTCCATAATGACAAGAATTAACAGGCCTACAAGAAATCTGTAACAGTCCTTTTCTTGCCTGGAATAGTTTCATTAATCTGGGCCAGGCCCAAAGAGTACTTGTTAAAGTTATTGGGGGAGATTGCAGAGTTGAAACCCCTCCCCATGCACCATCAGACTGAACTTACTCCCAGTGATTCACATGAAAATAACACAGTGTAACTTAGGGTGGGGTAAAGGAGCTGGCCAGAGTCTGGCGGGGTGGGGTGGGGATTAAGTATGAGACTGTCATTTTGCATCAGGGCTTTACTATAATTCCACCTAGAGCTTATAACGCAGATTCGGACCCCAGGACAGACTATATCCTAATCAATATTTCTCTCTTGTCCTATGAAAGCCTAGTGTCCTTCAAACCATATTTATATTTTCTATATCTGAATAGTTATTCCAACCTTACAACACTTTTAATTTGGGAGAAAGTTGGTGGGGGGGGGGGACCTTACATAGATGTAATTGTAACAGTTTACAAATACTTAAGTGTTTTTCTGATTTGACTCTCTGACACTGTCAGAGTCAGGGTAGAAAGTATCGTCCCACTTTACAGACTGGAAACGGGTACTTAATAGATCAAGTGATGTACACATTGTCAAATGGCATTGTTTTTCTCTAAGAGCAGTGCTCTTCCTTTCACAATAAATGATCACACCATCCTGTTAAATAGTATTGAGAGGCTGGGCGCACGCCTTTAATCCCAGCACTGGGGAGGCAGAGGCAGACGGATCTCTGTGAGTTCGAGGCCAGCCTGGGCTACAGAGCGAGTTCCAGGACAGGCTCCAGAGCTACACAGAGAAACTCTGTTTTGGAAAAAAAAAAAAAAAAAACAGAGTTGAGAGCAGGTTGTGGTTAGTGCTAGGCCATATATGTCTATGTATAGATTACATTTTTTTCATAATCTATGTCTCAGTCAAGAGGTGTAGCATAGTGTATCATGTGGAAGCCAGGCATGATACAGAGCTGGAATCTCAGTACTTGGGAGCTAGAGGCAGGGAGATCAGGAGTTCAAGGTCATCCTCTGCTGAACAACAAGATCAAGACCAGCCTGGGTTTTGTGAAACCCTGTCCCAAGAAACAATATTTAAAAAAAAATGTTGATGGAACATGGCTCCGTTTTTCCAGGGACCTCTTTCCTAAGCTTTTCACATTAAGCCATTCCACTTACTTGCTTTGATTTTGTCAAGATAGGCTATTAAGGCTAAATGTTCTTACCTAGGTTGGAGGTTCGTGTCAGAGCTGAACATAGCTGGGGACCCTGCAGAGGGCCAGTGGGGGTGGGGGCAGCTTTGGTTCAAGGAAGCACCACTTCTCACAGTTCTTTTAGGTATTTTAATGATTTATGGGTGGATACATAGCGTGTATACACAATAGTAGCATACCACATTTTGTCTTTAATTCTCTTTTTCCCTTTCACCCTTCCTTACCATGTAAGCTTCTCTCCTCATGTACTTGTTTGTGAGGCCACATGGGTCTGCTCTTCTGGGTCCACTAATCACTTCTCTGCTGACAGCTGTCAGTCATCTGTGAGTGTAAGGTTTTCCTTTCATCTGCTGTAGTGATGGAACTGTACATTGTGCTGCTTGGATAGCATATTCAATATATATGTATATATATGTATATATGTATGTATGTATGTATATTTGTACTCTATGCTATTTCTTTTCAACTAAATTTTGTTGGACTGGGGTGTAGCTTTGCTAAGTATTTTTCTGACATACAGGAAGTCCTGGGTTCAGTCCCCAACACCACTTAAATCGGCAGTGGTAGCGCACACCTGTACTTCAACACTTGGAAGAGGCAAACGGATCCAAGTTCAAGGTCAGCCTTGGCTATATAGCTAGTTTAAGGCCAGGGTGGGATACACAAGACTCTTTCTCTCAAACAAACAAACAAACAAAAAAAGGTTGTGTTTATATGTTTGAGTTAATGTCATCTTTATTTTTGGAAATGTCTAAATATTCTGATACTGGAAGTATTCAAATGGTAAAATATAAATGGGACTTTTCTTTTAAGATTTAAAAGATTAAAACTATTTTAAACTCGGTTTCTTTCCTTCCTTCCTTCCTTCCTCCCTCCCTCCCTCCCTCCCTCCCTCCCTCCCTCCCTCCCTTCCTTCCTTCCTTCCTTCCTTCCTTTCTTGAGACAGGGTTTCTCTATGTAGCCCTGACTGTCCTAGAACTCACTGTGTAGACTAGTCTGGCATAGAACTCAGGAGATCCATCTGTCTCTGTCTCCAGTTGGGGTTAAAGTCCTGTGCTACTACTACCCTGCATTAAACTAAGTTTCTTACTCACTAACTTACCCAAGTTTACCAAAGCCTGTTAATTTTTTTTTTTAATATTTGTGTTTTTAGTGACATTTGTGATTCTGTGATCAAAAACTATGGATTTAGGTGGTGGTGCATGCCTTTAGTCCCAGCACTCAGAGATTAAACCAAACAAACAAGAAATAAAACATAAAAACAAACTAGTAAGGAGAGACAAAAGCTAAAACTGTAAAGAAGAACCAAACCCATACAAAACTCTGGCCTGGTACAATGCTGAATCTTAAGAAAAAACTAACATCCCAGTTCAGAAAAGCTCATATCAACTGTGTACAAATGGAAGATAAACATCAACTAGATGATATTAATATGTCCGCATCTACTGTAAAAGAACTTCACTTGCCTAGGATGCATGTGATTCTGGGAATGCTCCTGAAGAGAGTATTTTTAATGAGTGAGCCTATTATCTGTTATCACAAATCTTACTCATCTTGAAAGAAAATGTCTCCCAGCAGCCGACAAAATACCATATGAGACAGCTTTCATTTTTATGAGCTCACTAATTATTACCTGCTTTAAAAAGTTCATTTTGTAGATTAAAAAAAAAAATGTGGAGACTGACCAATTCATACTGCCACGAAGTAGTGCTTATAGATAAGAAAGGTGAGTCTGTACATTCCCGACAGGCTCCATACCCTAAAACTGACACAGTAATGGGGTTCCCCAAAGACAACTTAAAGACCACTGAGAATAGAGGCTACTCAAACTTGCTGGGAGGGCTGCTATGAAAGGGAGCTTCTCTCTAGGGCATGGTATAATTTTATGTTTCTTGAGCAACTGATAAAACTCAAAGGGGGGAAAAATCTGACTTAAACCACTGAGAAACTTGAGTGAAGTAATTAAGTCCATTTTAATGTAGTGTCATTCTTGAGGCAGCCTTGGAAGAGTTCTCCTAACTTGAGACCTAAACTGATAACTGAAGAATATACAGGGTTTGGGGGGATTTTTGTTGTTGTTGTTGTTGTTTTTGCTTTTTTGGTTTTTTGGTTTTTCGAGACAGGGATTCTCCGTGTAGTTTTGGTGCCTGTACTGGATCTCGCTCTGTAGCCCAGGCTAGCCTCGAACTCAGATCCTTCTGGCTCTGCCTCCCAAGTGCTGGGATTAAAGGCGTGGACCACCTCCCCCCGGGCTTTTTATTTCCAAATATTGAGAGCCTACTATGTGCCAGAGGGTATAGACAAACTCCTTGTTCTTATGACATCTACTATCTAGGGAGACAATACCCAAATAAAAGATTTCTTCAGGTTATGCAAATGAAGTGAAAATCTAATAACAAAAGGAGTTTGGGGCAGGGATAGGGCTCAGTTGGTTGAATCCTTGCCATGTGTGCATGAGGACCTGAGTTCAATCCCCAGCACCCACATGAAAAAACAGGAATGGTGACACACACTTGTAATCCCAGTGTTGGGGAGGTAGTCAGGCAAATCCCTGGGCTTCCTGGTCAGCAGGTCTAGCCTAATGGATGAGCACAGGTCTCAATGAGATAACCTTTTCTTAAAAAACAGTGTGGCCTTTATACACATACACTCACATCCACACATATGGTAACTAGTTTGCAAACGGAGATTATAGTAGTGACTTAAGTTACAACAGTAGATAGGGTGGTACACAAGACCTCTTTGGAGAAGGCATGTATAGCCGTATGGTGAATGACAAGAGTTGCCATGAGCATCTCAGAGCAAATAACATTCCAAGTACAAAGAGCAATTAGTTCCATGGCCTGAACCTGACAGGAATTTTGGGCTGGAAAGAGTGACAACCAGGGCAAATGAATAACTGAGTCATGTCAGAAAAAACTGAGAGGCAGGGGGAAGAAAGATGGGGCTATGTGAGCTTGTGGAATCACCTTGTACAATTGTCTTTCTTAATCACTTATTGGTATGAAAAGATACCACGACCAAGGCAACTCTTATAAAAGAAAGCATTTAACTGGGGGCTTGCTTACAGTTTCAGAGGGTTAGTCAGTTGTCATCATGGCAGGCAGGCATGGTCCTGGAAAGGTAGGTGAGAGTTCTGCATCCTGATCCACAGGCAGCAGGCAGAGAGAGATAGATGCTGGGCCTGCCTTTGGCTTTTGAAACCTCAAAACCCACCTCCAGCAGCATACCTCTACCAGCAAGGCCACACCTCTAAACCTCCCCAAACAGATCATCAGCTGGGGACTAAGCCTGAAAAATATATAAGGTTGTTGGGGGGCCATTCTCATTCAAACCACCACAACAGTACTACAAGAATAGAGGTCTTGGTTTGTTTGTGTTTGTTTTTGTTTTGTTTTGTTTTTTGAGACAGGGTTTCTCCGTGTGGCTTTGGAGCTTGTCCTGGAATTCACTCTGTAGACTGGGCTGGACTTGAACTCACAGAGATTCGCCTGTCTCTGCCTCCCTCTGCTGGCATTAAAGGTGTGCGCCACCACTGGCCACCCAGTACAAGAACAGAGGTCTTTGACAACATTTTAGGGAGGGAGGAGCTTGCAAGGCCCCACACTCCTTGAGGATTTATGAGCAGTTAATGGTTGCTGGAGGAGGGAGAGGGATTTACTTGAATGTTGCAGCTTCTGGTAATGTGCCTATACTCCTGCAAACAACGCCTCCTACCAAGTCTTCCTGTGTGCAACCCATTTGAATTCATTAGGTCATCAAAGACAAAGATAAGAGAGTGAAGGGAGACCAGTTGGGAAGAAGGGGACAAGCATAAGTGAGGGAAACCAAGTATAAGGGGGTGTGAACATGATTGAAATAAATACATACATGTCTCGATGAAACCCATGATGTATAATATATGCTAATGGAAAACGAGAAAAATTTAGAGACGAGTAATGTGATCTAAGCTAGGCATGGTAGCAGATTCCTGTATTCCTAGCACTTGGTAGATGGAGGCAGAAGGACTAGGAGTTCAAAGCCAGCCCTGTCTAAATAGTGAGTTTGAGGCTAGCATGGGCTATGTGAAAAACCCTGATTTAAAGATACATAGATGGATGGATGGATGGATGGATGGATGGATGGATAGATGTGTGACTTAGTCTGTATTTTAAGTTAATCACTCAGGTAGCTGGATCATGAAACCAGGAAAGAATCTAAACAAAATGCTTACTCATAGTCAGCACAGTGGAGTTGGAAAAAAGTACAGCCCAGGACTTGCTAATTAGACGTGAATCATAAAAGAAAAAAACAAATATTTTTCATTATTTCTTTGTAAGACTCAGTTTTCTCATCCTTAATAGTGTTAAAATTATCTTTTAGTAGCATATTAAATCATACTTTTGTTAGTTGTATTTAAATACAATCCTAATTTTGAGATTTGAGGATAATGGAAATTCTTAGGTGGAGCTTGCAAATTCAGGGAAATTTTAATTAATGAATCCTAGTAAAACTTAATAAAAACCACTATTTTAGGCTAGTGGCCTATTCGCTGACTCTAATGTTCTGTCTGTCCATTATGGTACCACTGGCCATATAAATCTATTTAGATTTTAAATTAATTAAATACTGTTAAAATGTTGATTCACCCCACCCATGCTCATGTAAGCAGCCCTAGTTAAATTCAGTGGCCACAGAAACGAAATAAAAAAGTGAAGGTATGAAAAGAACTTGTTAAGAAAAGAAGGAGCCTAGTGGAAGAGGAAAGGAGATAAGACAGAATGATGGGGTGATCAGAGTGCATTATCTTTATATAAGAATGTTATGTGAATGCAAAAACATTTCAAGTTGAACTAAACTTAGAAAAATGGAGTTCAAAAAAGAATGTTATGGAATTACGTACATTATTTTAACATTTATCAACAAGAACAAATACTGTGTTTATGACCTCTTTTTCATCACTGGCAAAGGTTTTAGCCTTTTTATGTAGACAAAATTCTAAACAGTCTTAGTAAATAAGAAATACAGAGCCAAATACAGAGGAAATAGCCAAAGAGATCAGAGCAATAGCCACAACTAGCTTTAGCTTACCATCAGCAGTAGCTTCCCCAGAGAGAGCTTTTTCCTGCCTGACTTGTGTTTTTATTGCCTTTCTGTTCTGCCTTCTCATTGGCTCTAAGCCCAGCCACATGACTTCTTCGTCACTGCCTGTCTATACAGACCTCCAGGTCTCTATGGTTGGTATTGGAATTAAAGGCTCTTGTCACCATGCTTGGCTGTATCCTTGACCACACAGAGACTCTGCCTGCCATGTGATCGGATTAAGGGCGTGTGCTACCACCACCGGACTTCTGCTTAATGGCTGTTTGACCTCTGATCTCCAGGCAACTTTATTTATTAACATACAAATAAAATATCACATTTCATCACAAATAAAATATTACCACATTTCCCCCTTTTATTCTAATAAGAAGAAAAAAGAAAAACTATAACTAATGTAAGAAAAACTATATATAATGAGTACAGTAACTATGTACAATATATACAAACAATAAATACCTCAACAGTGTCTAGTCCATTTGCATTTGACAGACTCAGAGAAAATATTCCATTATCTATCCTATTTTGGTAAGTCCAAAATGTACCTGATTTACTTTTTTTTTATGATGGTATTTTTAAAGAACTCATAGCTGGATGTGATAGTGCACAGTACTCATATAATCTCCACAGACAGGAGGATCACTCAGGTTCAAGGGCATTCTAGATTCTGTATTGAGACTTTAGCCAGCTTCTCTTTTATTCCTTGTTTCTATAGATAATTAGCCCCAGCTGTATTAAATTTTAATTTCAAGGCCACTGCATTTTGTGTTTCTATACTAGTCCATTTGATTACATCAAATACCAAAGTTACTGCCATGGATGGAGTGCCTCAATTCTGAACTGTAAAATAGAAACAGGCCATCATACCCAAGCTCTCGGAAGCTTTGGGTCTCAATTATTTAAAGCTCCATCTACACCTGAAGCTAGACCTTGAGGAATGTTTCCTGAGCACATAGATTGTTATATTATTTTTGAAGAATTACCCAATTTTATTTGCTAATCTGTACTTTGTTTATAGACTATTAAAAACTGTAATAAAGAAATTATTATACTAAAGGAGAAAAATCTTCTTTTTCTTACGTGCACATCATGGGCAGTATATGTGGATGCATGTGTGTGCGTGTTGAAACCAGAAGTCAGCCGTAGGCGTTATTCTTTAGAGGACATCCACCTTGCTTTTTGAAATAAGGTCTGTCTCTTGACCTGCACTCACATCATCAGACTAGGCTGACTTAGTAGCTCCAGGGATCGGTGTGTCTCCCCCTCACATGCCTGTTTGTTTATAAAGTGGATGCTGGGCCTCCAGCTCAGGGCCTCATGCTTGTGTCCGGGTGCGTCACTACCTGAGCTTCATTTAGCTCTGTGCCTTCTTGATGGCTGTGGCTGCAAGTGACTCTAATCTGTGCGTGATAGTTGATAGTGTTTTTTCCGGATTGAGTGGTTCCACATACCTCACCTTTCTCCTGTCTATAAGGAACCAGTTTGTGGATGTGTTAGTGGTTTTACTGTAAAAAGATGGTTAACACTTTAATGCCACAGTTAGAAAGAATTTTTGTTCCATTGCAGTTTTAGTGATAGGACATTGAAAATACAGTATAGCTGAACCTGAAGCTAGAAATCTTCCGAAGAGTCTCAGTATATTAACTAGATAAATTTTACTATGATAGTTAATTAATTAAGTTCTTACAAAATCAAAACTGTGCTGTTATTTTAATTTTTTCTGAATTCCCAAGGAATGGGTTGATAAAAATAGAAAAATTGAAAACTACAGAAAAAATAAAACACTCACCAGATAGGATAAATGTATGCATCTTTTTGCAAAATTGTAGTGCTTCTATAATTTTATGCCTTTTTCATCAGTATGTACATTGAAAAATTTTGTTGTGAGAACAAGATAGTAAAATAATAAATCAAGCCATTGTTTTCCCACAGAAACATTGAAGGTAATATTCAGATAAAGTATATGTAGTAAAAGGCCAGAATCCACTTAAGTTACAGTACCATAAACAAGCACAGAGCTGAGAAATTTATGCTCCTGTACTTAAGAGCACAATAGCTTCTGTCTGTTTGTCTGTCTGTGTGTGTGTCTGTCTGTCTGCCTCTCTCTCTCTCTCTCTCTCTCTCTCTCTCTCTCTCTCTCTCTCTCTTTCTCTCTCTTTCTCTCTCTTTCTCTCTTTTTCTCTCTCTTTGGCCTCCTGGGGCTTCTGCAGTAGTGGAGGGATACAGTGGATAGTATTCCTGGCCATCTGGTTTTGTAAGAAGCCTTTTATTTTCACCCAAGGAGCCAGTTTCTTTCCTGCCTCATACCACTACAGAAAGACTTAATAGAACATAGACCCTTGGGACAACAAAGAGCGATAGAAGTGACCTTCCTCTTAGAGCTGACAGTTTTACAAAGGCTCAGAAGTGGGGAGAGAGATGAAGTAAGCCCTTACCCTACCTTTCAGTATGATCCCCAAATGGCTGGTTTCCACTTGCTTCATACTGAGTACAGAAGACCTCTAGAGCCTAGATAGATGCCCAGGACACCTAGTACCAGAGAAGAAGGATAAGCGTCTCTAATAATCTATGAGATTGGAGTAAAAGTACTGTTTTTTTTAATGCACAGACATCAGCATGATCATACTTTGCTATCTGGTATTTTCTGGTATTTCAGTTACCCATCAGCCATCATCTAAAAATACCATATGGGAAATTTCAAACATGTTTAAAATCACATGAAATTTTGAATAGAATAATGAAATTTTTATACTACTGCATTCTGGCCCTAGGACATGATTCATCCCTTTATCCAGCATATCGATACTGTGTGTTCTGCCCACCTCTTAGTCACTCAGTAGGCACTTCGGTTACAGATTAACTGATTAAGCACCACTATGCTGAAGTTTAAGTAACCTATACTTTACTTAATAACAACCTCAAGCACAAGCACAGGAGTAGTGATACCAGCAGTTCAGATATGCTACAGAAAAGCCATAAAATTCTTTTAAATGAAAAGACTAAGTTCTTTTTGGTTTTTTGGAACAGGGTCTCACTTTGTACCCACAATGGCCTGGAACTCCTTTGTAGACCAGATTGGCCTTGAATTCACAGAGGTTACCTGTTCTGCTCCCTGAGTGCTAGGATTAAGTGAAAAGGTTTAAATTCTTAAGGAAAGAAAACAGTCATGTGCCAAGGTTGGGAGGATCTATACTACAAACAGAACTATTATCTGAAATTGTGGAGAAGAAAAAAAACTAGTGTTCTATAAGTACCTCATACTGCAGAAGTTATAGCCACTGTGTGTGATTAGTGCCTAGTTAAAATGAAAAGAGTACTAAATTTATGAGTGGAAAACATGAACCAAAAACATGTTCCAAGTTGACATTAAGAAAGCATTATACAGTTGGGAGGTGGTGGTACACACCTTTAATCCCAGCAGAGCAGGCAGATCTCTGTGAGTTCGAGGCCAGTCTGGTCTATAAAGTGAGTTCCAGGACAGCCAGAGCTACACAATGAAACCCTGTCTTGAATGCCCACCCTCTGATCCCCGCCATCCCAAAAAGAAAGAAAGCATTAAGCAAAGACTTGAGCAAGGGATGCCCTAAGGTAAATAAGGCATTGACTGGAAGCACTCAGATTCAGGAATAGATTTGATCTGAAAAATATCAGTCGCAGGAGAAACTACCTGCCAGTGAATAAGCTTTTGCCACATTCCTATCAAAATGAAGATGCTAATTAAGAGAAATGCTGCAGTCTTAAGCCAGTCTTTCTGATGCCTGTACTTTATTGTTGCTGTTATCAAATATCTTGACAATATCAACTTATGGGAAAAGGGTATTTCTGACTTAGTTTGAGAGGGTGCAGTCCTGCATAGCAGGGAGATGTGACAAGAGGAGCGAGAAGTGCTGGTCATCACATTGTGTCCAGTGTCAAGGAGCAGAGAGACAAACGGTGGTGGTCCACTCATCTTCTCCTCTTTATACAGTTGAGGATCCCAGCCCAGGGGATGACACCTCCCCGACTCAGGGTGGGGCTTCTCTGCTCAGTTAAATCTTGCCAGACACACACCCAGAAGTATGTTTCTGTGATAATTCTACATCTCATCAGGTTGACAATCAAGATTAAACCTTGCAGTTCCCAGTAGAGCACATTTTCATAAATATACCAAAGAATAAAAGCACCAAGGCATAAAATATGGGAGGACAGATGAACTCTGAAGCTAGGAGGCAGTATTGCCAAGCATATTATGAAGTCAAGAAGAGCTGACAGGATGAAGAACCCAAGAGCTCTCAAAAACAGTAAAATAACTAAACTACACTTTAAAAGAGACCACATTTGCAACTTTCTTTGCTGTTTATTGTAATTGTTCTCTTTCATTATTGGTTGCAATTTCTTACTGTGTTTCATTTAAAATTTAACTTTTTCATCAATATGTACATGTATAAAAACATAGTCTATGCAAAGTTTGGTGTATTCATGGTCACTGCCTCTGGTGAGGGTTGAAGGTCTTAGAACATATTTTCCTACAGATAAGGCCCAACTACTATGTAAATAATGTGAACAAATCAAGACATGACAAGACTCAGTCTAAAGAAAATAAAGTTATAGTAATCAACTCAGAAGAAATGAAATTTTATTAATTGTTTGCAAAGACTTCAAATCATCTTGAAGCTCAGTAAGTTACAAAAAATAAGGCACACACATGCACACATACATACAACTTGAAGAGCTAGACATAATGAATGGCACAACCTTTCATTTCAGCTCTCAGGAGGCTTAGGCAGGTAGATCACAAATTTAAGGCCAGCCTAGGCTACATAGCAAGTTTAATACCAACCAGTCTAGGCTAGCTGTCTCAGAAAGAAGGGAGGGAAAGTACTAAATCAAATCAAGAAGTCCATACATGAATAAATTGATAATATAAAGGACAAGGAATAATCTTTAATAACCAAAGAGAAAGGTTACAGCTAAATAATATAATAATTAGAGTGAAAATTATCTGTGAAGTCAATAGCAGACATGATCAAGCAAATGCATCAGTGAACTTAAAGAAAGATGATTTGAAATTTATTAAGCTAGAGGAGCAAAAGAAAAATTAATTGAAATGAAGAGGACCTAGAATGGCGTGACTCCATCAACCAGCAGATGCAAGTGGCGGAAGCAGCAGCAGGGCAGTTACAGCACTTCCCACTCTGAGAAGGGGGCTGATGTCCAGATTCATGGAGCCCAAAGAAGGAATACCAGTCAGAATGAGCCCCGAGTCTACACCAACATGATTGTAACCCAACTGAATCCAGAGTGAAGAGAAATTTTCATAAGGCCATCACATGAAATGTGCCTTCATAAGTCTGTGAGCAGATTTCACAGGAGAAACCTTGCCGCAGAGTATATAAAGAAGTCTGAGAATTGAACAAGAAAACAGCCCAGCTGAAAATCAGGCCAAAGATCAGGCAGACACCTCACCAAAGCAGATGTGTGGGTTGCACGTAAACTTAAGAAACGCTGTTCATACCAAATGTCCTCAGGGAAATACAAATAAAACAGTGAGATGCCACTGTACACCTAGAATGGACAGGTCTAGCTCAGAGCTGTAACAACACGTGGATGATAGTAAGAGTAGAACAACAAGATTCACATTCCTCAGTAATGGAAATGTGAAGGCACAGCCAGGTAATGTGCCTCTGAATTGTTGTTCAGAGTACTGTGCATATGGCCACAGGTTAGTGCTGCTGTGGGCTTTGGTATGAGACATTTCTTTTGTAGTGGGCAGCAGTCCTGCTGAGGTTCATCACTAGTTAGAGTGATAAGAATAAATGCCATCGGAATGCTCAGCCATAAATGAGACATCCAGCCAGGCAGGGGTGAGCCACGCCTCAGGAGGCAGAGCCAGGTGGATCTGTGAGTTCGAGGCCAGCCTGATCTACAGAGCGAGATCCAGGACTGCCAGGGCTAAACCCTGTCTTGGGAATGAATGAATGAATATGAGACATCTATAGAAGAACCCTCTACGGCTCAGGAGTGTCACAGAAAAAGGGATGGAAAGAATGTAAGGGCCAGAGAAATAGGTAAGTGGTATGTACCACTCATGGACATGACCTTGCTGCTGCATTCCTTAACTCACAGCTATGATTACTTGCACAAGACTGGGCCTGTCAGCATCCTGTCATGGAAGGGGGAAGAACTGCTGGGCTGCATTTCACCCTGGGGGCTTATGTACATTTAATGGTAACCACTAAGAAGGTTCTCATATGACTCTTAAACAACCCCTCTGCTCCAAACAACTCCTCAGCCTTGTTTGTTCCTTTAAACAACCCTAATGAAACTCACTGAGTTACTTCAGAAAAGGTGGTGGGGCATTAGTTGGGAAGAGGAAAGGAATTAGTTTGAGTGGAAAGGAAATAAGAAAAGGATAATGATCAAAACACACTACATAAATGTATTAAATCCACTATGTAATTATACTAATAAAAACTGACTTTCAAGAGAAAAAGACACTTTTTTTTTTTCAAAACTATACAAACTCATGTGTTGTCTTGCACCGTTACCTCTTGGTATATAATGTGTGTCCACACAAAAACCTTCATAAGGATATTTATAGCAACTGTATTAATGATTGCCAAAACTTGGAAGCAATCAATAAGTGAATGAATAAACTGGCAATCTAGACAGTCAGATATCATTCATTGCTCAGAAGTATGAGCTCTAAACTATGAAGGATATGAAAGCCTCAAGTGTGTTGCTAAGTAAAGCAGTCTGAAAAGGCTACATGTTTTTGTGGTGCTGGCTTAGATTAGGAATTGCTTAGTTTGTGCTTGTCCTGGAGTCTGTTTAATCCATCCATTTAAGGGATAACGGATAACGTTGCTGGATGTAGAACCCTTGGCTTGTAGTTATTTACTCTCAAGGCTAGAAGCACATCATCCTGTACTTTCTTGGCTTTTACTGTTTCTTCTGAGAGGTCTGACCTAATACTGATAGGTTTGCCTTCGTAAGTAACTTGGCTCCTTTCCTTTGCAACTTTGAATATTCTTTCTTTGGTCTGAATTCTTCACAGGGAGAGGTTCTTTCCTGGTCACGTTGGGAGTTCTAGATGTTTTCTGATCTTGGATGGCTACAACTTCTCCTATATTTGGGGACTTTCTGCTTATAATTTCATTAAATGTGTTGGGGCATTTGTTTGCCTTTTCCTGACAGTACTCTTTCTCCTGCTTGATCTAGTGTGCTATCCCCTGAATCCATATGGTATGCAGTCCACTGGGTCAAATTTGTTTTGTTTTTGCTTTTGCTGAACTTTTATTTCCAGAGTTTCCATGAGGGAAGAGTAGTTTTGAGTAGTTTTTAGAATCTACCTTTGCTGAATCTCTTATACAAGTTGTTTAATTTTTCATCCTAGTGTAGCTTGAGTTTTCCTGTCTGGCCCACAGTCAGGACAAATCTCTCTCACCCGCCAGTCCCACAGCCGCTCAGACCCAACCAAGTAAACACAGAGACTTATATTGTTTACAAACTGTATGGCCGTGGCAGGCTTCTTGCTAACTGTTCTTATATCTTAAATTAATCCATTTCTATAAATCTATACCTTGCCACATGGCTCGTGGCTTACCGGCATCTTCACATGCTGTTTGTCATGGTGGCGGCTGGCAGTGTCTCTTCAGCCTTCCACTTCCCAGAATTCTCTCCTCCTTGTCCCGCCTATACTTCTTCCTGCCTGACCACTGGCCAATCAGTGTTTTATTCATTGACCAATAAGCAACATGTTTGACATACAGACCATCCCACAGCATCCTAGTCTTGAATTGACTTCCTTAGGCCTATTTGAATGTTCTTTTCAGTCTTGGTCATTTTTAACTTAAGTGCTTTAATTCTTTAACATTTCAACCATTTCAATATCATTTGATTGGGTTATTGAGGAATGAACTTTCATAGCATTCAAATTTCCTTTATATTTCTTGTGTTTCTGTACTGCCAATTTGTACATCTGTTGGGATCTGTATCTTTTACATAGGGGTCTTAGTAGAAGATATCTCCTGAGGTCTCAGTCCCCATTGCCACTCAGAGGAGAGAAAGCAGACATAGTTCAGAAGTAGACCAGATATTTAAAAGCATAGAAAAATAAAAATAAAAACAAAGCTAGGTGTGTCAGTGCCTTTAATACAAGCCCTCTGGGGCAGAGACAGGTGGATCTCTGTGCTTTGAGGTCCAGCCTGGTCTACATATCCAGCTCTAGGACAGCAAGGACTACATAGAGAGACCCTGTCTCCAAAAAAGAAAGGAAAGGGAAGGGGAAGAAGGGGAAAAGAAAGGGGAAAGGAAGGGGGAAGGGAGAGGAAAGAAGGGGAGGAGGGAGGGAAGGAGGAAAGAAAGAAAAGAAAAAAGATGTGGTAAATGCCTTCTTATGCCAGAGGCTCTGTGCTAGTATGGCCTGGGAAATGCCTGCAAAGCAGCTGATTTTCTACCACTTGTCTCTTGGACTTTGAAAGCATGAAAAGCATCAGGGCCAAGGCAGTCTGTGTTGGCAGGTCAGGGCACAGACACTTAAGTGTTCAATCTATACTTTGCCATGTAGCTTGGTACCTTTTCTCAGCATGGCATGTCCATCTTGCTTCTCTCTGCATCTGCTTGCTACTCCTCTGACTCCCGCCCTTCTTCTTCCCAGCATTCTCTGTTTGGCTCTCCTGCTTAACTTTATCCTGTCAAGCTATTGACCAGTCAGCTTCTTTATTAAACTAACGACAGCAGCATATATTCACACAATGTAAAGGAATATTCCACAGGTGGTCACTTGCTTGGTGGAAAGAGGATACCTGTAGGGCTTGTGAATATAAAAATACAGTGGCTACTGCTCTCATTGGAGGTGAAGTTTGACTACAATGCCTCTCCGAAGATGATTCACTACCACAGTACCATGAATAAGCTAGTGCAGGGGTCCCTTCCCCAGCGTCTGCTTGGTGTGCAAATATCAGATCTCCCATTTTACGCTGTGTTGTAGGTTTTCTTTTAGATCTCTTTCTATTTTGTATGTGTGGGTGTTTTGTTTGCATGTGTGTCTGTGTACCATGAGATCAGAAGAGGGTGTTGAATCCCCTGGAACTGGGGTTAAAAACAATTGTGAATCACCATGTGGGTGCTAGGGCCCAAACCCAGTGAGACCTGTCTCAAAAAAGAAAACTTAATCCTCAAATTCATGTGAATTTGGAGATGGAGCCATTGGCAGGTCATTAGGATTAGATCATAAGTGTGAGACTATGTTGGCATTAATAGCTTTTGAAAGTAAGAGAGACAGGAACTGGTGAGCTTGACCAGTCATGCTATGATTCCCTCTGCCTTCCTTCCCCATGGTGTGATGAAGCAAGAATGTGTTCAGCAGATGCCACCTTCCTGCTTTTAACTGCCCAGTCTCCAGAACTGTGTGCTAGGTAAATTTGTATCTTTTGTAAATTACCTGATCTGGGGTATTTTGTTATAGCAACAGAAAATGCACTAAGACAGATGATTAACTGCAAAATTGTTATATTGCTGTCAGCTTTGTGTCTTAGTTCAAAATATGAAAATCAGTTTATCATAGTTTCATTCAAAGAAATAGACTTTTAAATGCCAGACTTTAAGTAAAGTCTGTTTCTCAACTTAAATAAACATAAATAGCCTTCAACTCTTAACTGTACTTACTTGCATTTGCAAGTATTTTCATTTGCAGAGAGTACTAAATTCAGAAGCTGAGAAGGTACTTCCTTCTAAATTATTCTAACACAGTGAATGAAATTTTCCCAGTTGCTTAGAGTTTTGTTGAGTGTTATGTAGGTTTTACAGACATATATAATCTTAGTATATAGATTTGAACTGTCTTTAAAATATGTTGATTCCATCTTCTCTGGTAGCTGTTACAAACAATATCTAAAGGGAAAAAAAGAGTTTAAAGTGACAAAATGTAAAAGACCTTATTTGTGGATTACTTGAGAAGACAGTAGATAATCTTTGGGGGCCACATAGGCTCTCTAGTGAGACCTTGCTCAATGTCAGAGAATCTGAGCTTGCTTTACCCAGCAGGGCTGCATAATGGGATGATTTGACCATGGGCGTGTTTACCAGGTGTTTGGAAGAGTCTACACTTGGCTGTACGTTGTGCTTTGATCTTGCACGGGGGAGGTCTTTTGGCATGGTGTAAAAAGCCCTTTTGAATAAATTTTGAGGTGGCTGGAAATTGACCCAGGGCCCTCCCAAAGCTATCCTGTGTCTCTGTCTTTCTTATCATCTCCTTTCTTTCTATCTGATATTTCTTCATTCCTCTCTCCTCCCCGCAAGAAACCTTCAACAGGTTGAAGCTGGGACTCTGACAGGCTCCCCAATCAATAATCTTTGTGGCTGAAAAAGAAAATGATGAGAAAAATAGTGCTAGAATTTGAGAATCATAAAACACTATATTTGGGTGTTGTTTATTGGGTTTTGGTGGTGATGGTGGTGGTAGTGGGGTTTTGAGACAGGGTCTTTCTGTGTAGTCCTGGCTGTCCTTGAACTCCGTTTGTTTAAGATTTATTTAATTTTGCTTGATGTGTTGGCACATGCCTTTAATCCTAGCACTTGGGAGGCAAGGGTAGGCAGATTTCTGTGAGGTGAAGTTCAGCCAGGTCTACATAGTGAGTTCCAGGACAGCCAGGGCTACAAAGAGAGACCCTGTCTCAGAAGATAAAAACAAAACAAACAAAAAAAGATTCATTTAATTTTATCTGAATGTGTGTGTGTGCCTGGGTGTATGTTTGTATAATACATGTGTTCAGATCTTGAGAACTAAGGATAAAGGCTATTGCAAACTTCTGCGTGGCTGCTGAGAACTGAGCCCAGGTCCTCTGTAAGAGCAGTAAGCACACTTAATGACTGAGCTGTCTCTTCAGTCCTCATTTTTAAGAATATAGTTCAAGAGATGCTTATAGATTAATTCTGCTGTATCGCCACCAAATTCAAGATGTAGAACATTTTTTATCAAAGAAATTCTACTCTGCCTCCCCACCCCCCTCATCTTTAACCCTGAGGAAACAATGACCCAACCCTACCAATTGATTGTTCTAGAATTTCATACAGATTGAATAATACAATAAATACAACTTTGCTTTATGTCCATATTATATATATATAAGCACTTTCTTTTTCATTGCTTATTCCATTGTGTAGATATGTTAATGGTGTATTTATTCACCAATTGGGTAATATTTAAATTGTTTCTAATTTTATTTCTATTATGAATAAAGTTGCTGTAACTTTTGAATCAAATTCTCTCTCTCTTGGGTAAGTTCTTACAATTGGAATTATTGGCCTGTATCTTAACTCTTCAGCAAATTGATGAACTATTTTCAGAGTGTGTTATTTTGCACTCTGGAAGTAACGTGTGAGTTTTAGTTGTTCCATATCCTTGCCCACACTTGGTGTTGTGAATCTTTGTCATTTTAGACATTATAGGGTATGTGTGGTTATCTATCTCCTTGTGGTTTTAACTTCCGTTTTCCTGGTGGGTGATAATGATGAACATTTTCATATGCAGTTCACCTTCCTTCTATCTTGGTTGCAGTGCCCCTTCAGACCTGTCATATGTAGTTTATTGGCTGTAGATTTTTGTTGTGTTTGGTTTTTCTTTTTCTGAACCAGGCTCTAAATGTGGCACAGGCTGACCTGGCACTCACTGTGTGGCACTGTGGCTTTGGGCTTGTGGCCTTCCCACTGGAGCCTCCCAGGTGCTGGAATTCCAAGCATCTGCTTAACTCTTTTGGATCACAGTCTTTTAATTCGATATAGTCTTAAAATAGTTCTTGTCATCTCTAGTTTGCCCTTCATTTTTAACTACCTTTGAGAACAAAAGATTTTAACTTAATAAACAACTTACAGTGAGGGAAGTTCTAGCTCTTGAATGATGCATGGCAGAAGTAAACATCTCCTGCCTGTGTGCTTTACTGCCCCACACACCTGTGGGCATGTACTAGTCACCAGTGGGAGCTGAACTGAAGGGAAAACACTGAGATTGTGTGACTCCTAAATAGAGTAGACATTGAGAACGGTGCAGTTTTTACTTATAGACACTCATCTTCTAAACACTTTTTCTTTTAGAAGTATTTCATTTTTCTTTCTTCTGAGAAATTAACTTATTTTTAATTCCACATGTAACAAGTTAGAATACAGAATAACTTTATGTTGTTTGATTTGGTCTTTGGTTTTGCCTTTGCTTTCTGTTGTTTGGTTTTTGGTTTTCTTTTAAGAGTATTTGTTTTGTTTTCAGACAGTCTCTTATGTGTAGACCTGCCTGTTCTGGAATTCACTGTACAGACTAGGCTGGTATTGAACTTACAGAGATCTGCCTACCTCTGCCTTCCAGTGCCAGGAATAAAGGAGTACACCACTGCTGGCAAGGGCAGCTTTCTGTGTCCTTCATTAATGTGAAAAATGTTGGCATCTTTTTTCATGATTGTCTTTTGAACTTTTTAAAAAGTGTAAAATGCTTCCAGTCATCATTGAGATGCTGTCTTGAAAGACGAATTTGAAACTTTTTGAAGGAAAAAACTTAGGTTATTTCCTTTAGTAATTCTTCTAACATATTTCGTTGACAGTGTTTTACATTGGTTCTAAGCACTTTCATGGATTAAACAGTTATTGTTAAAGTTATCCTAAATGTTTTGTTATTAATGAAATCTCTAGTTGGTTACTACTACCTGAATTAAAAAAAGAAATGGAAAGGAAAGGACATGACTGTTCCTAGGTATGGTGGAGGAGAAAGTGTATTATAGATAAAGAGGAAAACGTAGGTAGAGGCAGGGATAGGGACATCTGGGAGAGTCCAGAGTGGACATGGCCACACTGAGATGGACCGTGTGGGGAGAAGAGAAGGGAGAGATGGGATCCAATGAAGCAGCCAGGAGGCCAAAGGTACAAAAGGCCTGGGTGAGCAAAATGTCTGGATTATAAAGGGAAGGGAAGCCCAGATCATGGCTTTGCAGGGCGGGGTATGCCAGTCATACCCTGTAACAGGTAGGGACTGAGGGATGCTGAGAGAACCTGGCAGCCAGGTCCACATTGTTATGTTAAACAGATACTTCAGCCTTTTGTCCCTGATTTGAAACTTAACACTACTATTTAGGGGTGTGTATCTTAACTATTTATTTGTTTTCTTGTGTTTTATTTAGAATATTGCTGTTAGAAAGTTATTTTATAGCTGAAATTATCTAAAACTTTAAAGATTTTTACATAGTTTTTGTTTGGTTTGGTTTTTCGAGACAAGATTTCTCTGTGTAACAGCTCTGACTGTCCTGTAACTTGCTTGTAGACCAGGCTGGCCTTGAACTCACAGAGATATGGCTGCCTCTGCCTCCCCTGTTTTGGGATCAGAGTTGTTCGCCCGCCACCTGTCTCACTTGAGAAGTTCTTGTGATTGACATCTCTTATAACTTAAAGTGCTCCTGTTCTCGGTGTAGCCTCATTGCTTGTACCTGAGACCTCTGAGCTCAGCAGTTGACTTCGGTCAGTGTTGTCCACAGTCATTAAACTTGAGTACGAGCTCTGTACTTCCTGGTCTACTTCCTTTACCATGTTTGCTGTTTCTCCATACTGTCGCTCTGAATATGCACAGCTGTCCAAAGGCCATTTGGTTCTAAGTGAGTTGGATGGAAACTCTTGTAGAATATCCTTTCTACATATTTTGGTATGTGTATGTATTAAACATTTAGAAAATCATTTTCCATTTTCTCCTATAGGAACCTCCAGAAGTTTAGTCTTTTTGGAGACATAAGTGTTGTGCAGCAGCAAGGAAGTTTATCCAGCACATACCTCAGCAGGGTAGACCCTGATGGCAAGAAGATTAAGCAGTAAGTCATACAGTAAGCTTTACAGGGGCTTATGTTAATAATGAGTCTAGTTTTTTACTGGAAAAAAAATCACAAGACATAATCAAGAATAATGATCTTTGTTTTCTTTT